>BROG01001326.1:0-71546 GCA_030159075.1 Atrina japonica | reverse complement strand
TTGGACGCGCACAGACCTCAGACAATACAGAGATGGGATCGGGTGTCATAAAGGAGTAAGCTTACCTTGTCGACCGGTCACCCGCCGTGAGCCAACCGTTCAAATTAAATATGTGAGGAACAAGTCCTCGTCATAAACTGTGAAGACGATTAAATTTTCTGTCATAAAATGTTCTATTAACTGTGAAACAAAGTTAATTGCACAACATTGGATATTATTTTTATTTTCGTAAAATCATATGAAAAATTTGCAATGTGCATATCCATTTTTAGACATTAATCACGGATACAAATTCATTTTTCCCGAGCAAAATTTTGTTATTTTTATTGACACACCCAATGTTGTCATTCATTTTATATAATTTTTCAAAGCAGTCAAGGTAGAATATAATGTTTGAATTTATAAGAAATTTGTGAAATAATACCTGTCTGAATGTATAAGAAATTTAAGGTCATCTAAAACTTCTGACTCCTCTGGCCCTCGGGGTTTTTTCAAATCGCGCTCTGGGCGTCTCTGGCCTAACCCTAGATTACCATTGAAAACAGTTCTTTTCTCTCCACCATCCTCCAAGAAATAGCCATGACCAAATGTGTTGTAACAAACATTGTCTTCGACCTAAAATGAAAATGTTTTCGTGTATCTACCAAAACCGAATCTTATCATATGCCGTATAAGTAGAAATTTTAGCTTGACACAAATTTAGCGTTTTGTCCTAAAATATGGTACATAATTTTAGCGAGAAGTAATTTTATAGAATTATGTTTGAAAAAATTAACTCTTTACCTATTATGCGGAATGAATTTTTAGCGATATTCAATTTTAGCTATCTCAACAACCTCAAATTATGTCAAAATTGAATCCTCGCTAAAATGTCTGCTTATACGGTATGATCGATTGCAATAATTATTATTTGGGATATTGTTATTTCATAGGACGGTATCAAGCCACTTCTTGATGTAGTTGAACCATTGGTGTCCATTTCTTATAATTTACAATTTAATCGATTTTTATTTCATACGTTATTGGATCCTGAATTAATCAACAATAAACAAACGTTACCAGCACGCCATGTGTTCCATGAATCGTGATACATCGTGCAAACGTGTGATGAATAGAGTTTCCTCGAAGATATGGTGGGTTATCTAACTTATCTACATCCTCACACATGTGGAAATGAAGTGGATAACGCCCTGGAGAGACAGACATTTATATAATCAAAACAGTTTTTTTCAAAATGTGTACACATATAGATAAATTGAATCATATCACAGGTGACAGACTGGCTTTCGGCAACAAAACTATCAGAGCTAAAATAATACGCGGAATCGCGTTATACCTGTTTAGCAGAAAACGGTATCATTGTGGTTTTGACAGAACCCGGATGTGCCACTTTACCTTGGTAGACCAATAGTTTCTTCACAGACTTTAGTTAAAAGCAATGCTCTAACAACTCGGACATGGAAGCCATCTTGATACTTAGAAATACATTGGTCCTACTTGGTCCTATGATATATAAACCTCAGTCTACCTGGAGAAACTTATTAAATGTATTGGTTCGGTATTCTGACATTATAGGCTGATCAAACCATAAACAAATAGAAATAGAAATAAAAATGAAAGTTCTCGAAACAAGTAAAATTGTCATTTTGCTGTCTCCATACATAGCACTGTTATTCATGGTTTCAGATATTCGTAGAACCATTCGTATATAAAATTAATAAATTCCTGATCAAAGACAGAGTTACAGGAAAACGTCAAACAAAGAATTCTAGATATGGTATGATATAAACAATGTATTCAATCTTTTTATATTTATCTTTCTAAGTTTCAAATTGAGAAGACCGACTGTTGATTAAGTATAAATATTACAGATACCAAAGTAGTAATCGATAGAAGGTTCATATAAAAAATCAAAAAATCAGATGAACATGGAACAAAAACATGGACATCTGAAGATCAAGAGGTGGGATTAAGTGCCACGGATGGGTAAGTATCCCCTGTTGACTGGTTACTCCCACCGTGAGTCCACAGTAAAATTCAAATAAAATAAATATTATAATCAAGGAAGAACTCGTCGTAATAAACGTTAAAGACAATCCAAAAAACACTATCGAACATGCAATTCAACATTTCACTCAGATAAATTGTAATTGCAAACAAGATCATTATACCGACCGTAAAATGTGCAAAATGTTGAAATTCGCGTGACGACAACTTATCAGTGTGCGTCTGTATATAAGGAAGATAAAAACATCGATTTCCTGGAACGGAACACAGAATGATGTGAACAAATAATATTGCGTTCTAATCCGAACTGAAACACCACACACACACACACACACACACACACACACACACACACACACACACACAGACATATATATATATATATAATATATATATATATATATATATTTATATACCTCTAATATGTATCTTTACTTTTGATTAGTCCAAATTGTATTCATTGATCTGAAACATTCTTTATGTCACCCTAAAACATTTATGTCACCCTCTTTGCCCGTTTATGTCACCCTGTCGTGCACAGAAATGAATACGCGTACAACTGTTTTTAGTAGGCTATGTGGTCATTAGGTGTAACCTCTAGCACAAGTCTAAGTGTTATGAAAGGAGCATTTTCTCGATGCGGACTGGAAATGACAGGTACAATAATTAATTATTTGAGAGAATTGATACATCGTTGCCAAATATATTTGCTGGAGTCAGTCTTGATGGAGAATTAAGATTAATATATATATATATATATATATATATATATATATATATATATATATATATATATATATATATATATATATATATATATATATATATATAAAGCACAAATACAGAAATAAAGAAATAATAGAATCATATATGTCAACATTATTCAATCAATACCCTTGCATTGCCAGAGGGTGACATAGCACTTTTGGCTCTGCCAGAGGGTGACATAGCACCTTTGGCTCTGCCAGAGGGTGACACAGCACCTTTGGCTCTGCCAGAGGGTGGCATAGCACCTTTGGCTCTGCCAGAGGGTGACATAGCACCTTTGGCTCTGCCAGAGGGTGACATAACACCTTTGGCTCTGCCAGAGGGTGACATAGCACGTTTTGCTCTGCTAGAGGGTGACATAACACCTTTGGCTCTGCCAGAGGGTGACATAGCACGTTTTGCTCTGCCAGAGGGTGACATAACACCTTTGGCTCTGCCAGAGGGTGACATAGCACCTTTTGCTCTGCTAGAGGGTGACATAACACCTTTGGCTCTGCCAAAAGGTGACATAACACTTCGAGGGTGGACAAATATTCATGTTAACCCAAAACAAGGGCAATGATTGTTTTATTATACCGAAAGGCGATAAAACTTAAGGCATCACTGCTCTACAACACAGAGTCGAGTGTGATGAAACATGACCACCAAAAATCTTCGACAAATCTATATTTTGAACTAATTTTATATGGATGGCTTTTAAAATAGTAAAATATATGACTACTGACAAAACAAGATTGCTAAGTTATTAAATTAAATAATTAGGTCAATTTTAATTGTATAACTTTTGTACACAGCTACAGCTTAGAATAACGATTAAAATCTATCAAAAACCCGGTGGATAATATCTTCATCCTGTGACTAAGCATGATTATGAAGCCAAATTTGAAACATGTCTGAAAAGTGAAAAAAAAAAACCAAGAAATAAATGACAGGTCTACACAGGTGAACACATCTTTCCAGTTGAATAGTCTCTTTATCAGAGTTACAAGGGGCAACAAAAAGGATTCAGGATTTAGTAGAATATTAAAATGACAAAAAATTAAGACTAGTCAGAATTTAAAATGTATATGATGTAAAACAGCAAGTTACTAACATATTTTATTTATTCTTATATTTATGGTTCAAATATCTTGGAAAAAACACAATAAACCCACAGGATAGTTCTTATTCCTACAGGTGCCTCACAACAGGTGTATGTGTGCAAATGTGTATAGGTGCCATTCAATTCTATAAACCTGACGTAATTAACCTCTCAAAACAATGTACTCAGTACCATAAGGTATTGAATGGGTTACCAGGAAAAATTTTGTTCAAAATCATTTTAATTTATATAATTGATATATATTCACAATAATATGAAGAAAAACATAAATGCAAACAAAAGATAATTCACATTACCCCGAAGCCAGCCTTTACTGAGAAAATGTTGAACAGTTACAGCTGGATCTTTTTACATTTTTGATAGCACCCCATATATTTCAATATAATGTTTTTTATAATAATAGCATATTTTTAATTTTGGTTGGAAATCATGCCTATTTAGAATGTTGAAGAATACATTGATTATATATCTGGATAGTATCACACAATAGAAAAGGCTACAGCTGTGCATAAAATTCAGGTAATTAAAATTGACTTGATTTATCAATTATGTCACTGGTCAAACTAAAAGTTTGTCAATAGTCCTATATTTTACAATGTTAAATGGCAACCACGTAAAATAAGTTCAAAATACAGTTTTATCCAAGATTGTTGGTGGTCATGTTTCATCACACTCAACGTGGTGTAGCAGAGCACTAATGTCCTAATATAAAACATCTCAGATACCAAAGTATAAATCAATAGAATGTCCATGACATAGATACAAATCCGGTAAAAATGGACAAACACGGAACTCTGGAAACCAAGAGGTGGGATCAGGTGCCATGGAGGAGTAAGCATCCCCTGTCGACCGGTTACACCGGCCGTGAGTCCACAGCCAAGTCCAATGAAATACGTGAGGAGTTTATCCTCGTCACAATTGGTACAGACGTCTCAACAACCGCCAACGAAAAGGCAACTCAACATTTCACTTAGTGAAACAGAGTAGTCGCAAACAAGAATATTATACCGACCGTAAAATTTGCGGAACGTTGACATTAAACGCGGTTTTCCTTGTGTCAATAATTTGTCAGTGAGTAGTTTACCTCTGTATATGAAATCTTCATATGTTGTACACGCCCTGGCATATCCGATCATTTGTAAAATATTTACTCCATATGTGGGTGACTGATGGATATTACTACTTAAATGTGGAAAATTTACGATCGGAAAGCCGAAATCGTCGCGTTTGTCGTAAAGCTTAGTTGCTAATTTCCCGTCTGTGTCTATATTAAGTAAAATGTCTAAGTATGACGCGTGTGTGCTTGATTCTGTTGTATCTTTAATGTCTAGTTCGCTGGGATATATCGCATTGACATACATGTATGTATGAAAATTGTCATTATAAATTGACAAACTAACAAACTGAACTACAAAGGTTCATAACGATTGTAACACAAAGTGCCTTCAATCTTCAACACTATCGATCTATTTTATCATTCTTTGCGTCGTCGTTTTTTAATCTTAAGCCTCCATGAAGGATGACTCCAGCAATTATATTTGACAACGATGTATCAATTCTGTAAATTCATTAAATTTCGGTTGTTGTTTCTCTCCATTCAAACAATGTTTCAGGGTGACATTAAAAATGTCACGTAATCACGTGATATGATTTTGACTAATCAGAAGTAAACATACATATTAGAGGTATAATAAAAATAATTAGTATATCGTGTTGAAGTTATTGTTTTTGTAATAATGATAATTACGTAATATATAACAAACCTAAGGCTGTGTATTGACCCATTTTCGAGAGTTCGACGTTTTGTATATGGACGTTCTTGAAGCCTTTTAAAAACTGAAAGGTAAACATTGTAAGAACACCATTATTTCTCATTATTGTAATACATACGACTAAAATCAAAAGAATAAAGCAAAAACTTAAAACCACACACATACACGCACATAAACTCATATAGATATGCACACAAGCACGCATACACATATACAAATACTTGCGTGCACACAAAAACACCCACATACATAAACACACACGCACACAGGCATACTTATATACAAACATACATGCACAAGATACACTTACATATACACACATACACACCCTCTCTCTCACACACAGGCACTTTATTATCTCAAGATACCTTTAGATGTTGTGTTCGATGTAAAATTGATATGAGATATAGAATTATAAATTATATGATTAAAACAAAGTCTTACAATACATTATTCATGTTGTTTTATTTATTTATACACACGCTTCCTTATTCTAGGTACCTTAGCGGATTTTAACTATGAAACTGCCAAATATCCTTTATCTTTGATAATTCTGTATTTTTTGTATTCTGTGCACTATTTGATTTTACCTTTATATGCCCTCCAAAATGTTTACTTTTTGTGGCTGGTCCACCCTCAATCATAATATTCCGTGTTAATAAACCGATCTCTGCGCGCATGTCTACATTCTTATGTATCTCTCCAAAGTGGTCAAAAACTGGGTTAACTAGGAGAAACAATTAAGATACATATAATATTGTATAGTAAAAAACTAAACATTCAATCATGCCTGTACAAAACAAACAAGTTTTTAGGTCAAGTTATTTTACAATCAACACTATTCCTTAATACAACTTATATATATATATATATATATATATATATATATATATATATATATATATATATATATATATACGAGATGCAATATGTTATATAAAAATCCATCAGTAAATCGAGAAAAAACCCCAAATAATCCATTACTAAATAGATTTAATTTTGATTTGTTTTTCTTCTCAAATATACTGTATATGACACACACACACACACACATACACACATACACACATACACACACACACACACACACAAATCTGCTTTAGACACAACCTTTCTATAAAGCCCACCTGTTCACAAAGACATATATTTGCAGTCCCCAATAGTTCCGTTTGTATACAAATCCATCTCAATCTATATAAAGACCACCTCCTTATAAAAACTGCTTTTGTAGTGTCTCGAAGGGGGTCTTTATATACAAGTTTCTTATATATATATACAGTCTGGGGCCATAAGTATTGTAGCACAATAGCGTCGTCATTGCACAAAAACAAGTGTCATTTAGTATTCGGCTATCACTTCACTTCAAGACCGCTTCTTTGCATAAGATAAAGTCCGGAACAACTTTTAGGGCGTATTTACTCTGGTTAACGTATGTATTAAAGTCATTCCTCTTCATTGCTAAAATAACATATTGCAAAATTATTAAGGACTGGGGTTTCCGGGAGAAAAGTTGTTGATTAATTAAGTTTGAATCGAAAAACAGACGTCAGCTCAGCATTATTAAAACGATTCCGTGAGAGGGGTGAGGTAAAAAACTTTCTTCGAAGTGGGAGGCCACGAAAAACGTGGGAACGTTGCAACCGCCATTTGATTCGGGTTTTGAAAGAAAACAGAAAAGGGACATTAAATGACATGTGTCATGTCAACAATGTGTAACAATGACATGTGTCATGTCAACAATGTGTAACAATGTGTCATGTCAACAATGTGTAACAATGTGTCATGTCAACAATGTGTAACAATGTGTCATGTCAACAATGTGTAACAATGTGTCATGTCAACAATGTGTAACAATGTGTCATGTCAACAATGTGTAACAATGTGTCATGTCAACAATGTGTAACAATGTGTCATGTCAACAATGTGTAACAATGGAGGTGTAATTAATCTTTCTATGAGAAGTGTTGGGAGATTATTTGACTCTGGATTTAAACAGAGATCTGTAGCAAAGAAAATAACAATCGGGCCAGTCAATGTTGAGCGTTGGCTCCGCTTTAACTGGGCGAAACTGCAGTGGACAGTGCCAAATCAATCGTCCAATGTAATATTTAGTCGGGAGATTAAAATAGAAATAGGTGCAGACAGAAAAGTGCTTGCTTAGCGTCGGAACAACGAGTGGTTACACCCTAATTGTGTACGAGTAGTTAATAACCCAGCAAGAAATGTTCGCTTCTCTATTATGTTTTCAGGGTGTATTACTTTATTGGTCTTGGTACAATCATTCCTGTGGATGGAAACATAAACAGGCGTAAACATATTTTAATTTAAGATGAAAATATTTGGTCTTTGGCCGTTAAACATTTTCCAAACAGACCCTGGATTCTACAGGAATACAACGGCCCATGTCACACACACACACACACACACACACACACACACACACACACACACACACACACACACACACACATATATAGATATATATATATATATATATATATATATATATATATATATATATATATATATATATATATATGTAGAGAGACAGAAAGAAAGCTACAGAGTTTTCCAAAATCATTCTTTCAAAAGGTATTTTCTACTTAATAAAAAATACTTACGATTTAATTTCACTTGTTTGACTTTACAGCTATCACAGTCCAGTACTGTACCAATCTCAGCTTGTTCCCAGTTAAAATCGGACGAGGCCACCACGACTTTGTCACCTAAATGAAGTTATCTTTTTACATTGGTTACTCTTAGACGGATTTGGCTATGCATTTAGATTTAATATTTGACCTTGTATTATACCACTTTCCCTCTAAAATCTATTTATGATTGGAGCTCGACTGATGAAGTCTAATCGACAGAAACGATCGTCTTTGGTATTATGATCATAATATTTATAACCAATCTCATTTGTCATCGAATTTTGTAAAGCAAATATACTGTATAAGATAGAAGAATCACAGATATCAAAGTGTTAATCTTCAGGATGTCCAGGATACAGTATACAAATTTGGTGAAGCTACTGAATAAATTGTGCCTAATATGAATAAAGGAACAGTTCGGCCAACAAAAAACGTGAGAGAGAGAGAGAGAGAGAGAGAGAGAGAGAGAGAGAGAGAGAGAGAGAGAGAGAGAGAGAGAGAGAGAGAGAGAGAGAGAGAGAGAGAGAGAGAGAGAGAGACACACACACACACACACACACATACGTACCTGTTTTCCAAGAACCTACATCATCTGCTACATCAACCACTGGCATAGAAACGTTTGTAAACGTTGCTGTCGCACGTACGTAACAAATGCCACGATTGATTGTGTGTACCCATGATCGCTGTGTGAACTTGATTCCGTTTCTTATTAGACATACCTCAGCTGTTCTCTCTAGTTCAACTCCCGTATTTTTTACCAACATTTCATCCGTAGATGATGCATTTCCTGATAAGTAATAAAATATAAAATACCAATTAGCCAGGATTCACGTATCATTATGGTATTAGAATCAATTAAATAAAACTTTAGAAAGGTTATGATATTGAATGAACAGTAATTATTCATCACGTGTATGCTTTATTTGAAGGGAAACCTACATTACATACGGTGTTCAACATCTCAAAACTTTCTCCACAATGAATTGTCTGCATCTGCTGCATATAAAACCACAGATACGACATGTTTAGTGTTCTTAACCCATTAACCCCTGTAGTCAGATTTAGACTCACCGAAAACAGTAAATAGAATAGTCTACTATTAGTTTTAAGGGGTGGCCTAGTTAATTCTAAATGTTACATTATTGTAAAATTTTAAATCATACTCCTAAATCTGATAGTGGACGCTACTGTTATGGGTAATGGATAAGTTAAAATGTGGCTATAGTGGTCAATGTGTTAAAGTCTGTCATTTTGATAAATTAATAATAGCGCGATTAGACCTAAACTTTAATTAAAAACACAAAAGATATATCGCTGATGAATTACACTGCACACGATTGATATTCCTAGCATCCCTGTAAGAATATGCAATGTTATAATCATAATCATCATAAATTAACATATCATAAATTACGACATTATAACAAGTTCTGACAACCCGGGATATTCTAAGAAAATGTCATTCGTTGGCGGTTGTTGAGACGTCTGTACCAATTGTGACGAGGATACACTCCTCACGTGTTTCATTGGACTTGACTGTGGACTGACGGCGGGTGTGACCGGTCGACAGGGGATGCTTACTCCTCCATGGCACCTGATCCCACCTCTTGGTTTCCAGAGGTCCGTGTTTGTCCATTTTTACCGGATTTGTATCTATGTCCTGGACATCCTATTGATTTATACTTTGGTATCTGAGATTTTTATATTGTATAAAACAAAATATCGAAAACTTTTAATACAAAACATTTCCATTTTGACAAATTGTTTACCTTTAAGACAAAGAACATCAATGATGCAACCACTATTGATATAACGTTCACTATTGTAATAATCATTACAATAGTGGTTATAATGTCCGGAAATTTCAAACACTATTGTAATAAATTATTACAATAGTGGGCGCGGTTGCTCAGCAATTTCATCCACTTTTGTAATAAATCATTACAATAGTGTGCGAAATGTTTGGAATACTTAACCGCTATGGTAATAAAATATTACAATATTGGTTGAAATGCTCGAAAATTTAATACATATTGTAACTGGAGGGCATTATGAGAGCGCATATATCTACTAAGCACATGAAATACATGTTTTTCTTAAGCAATGGATACACCTTTTGTTTATGACATTTTTGTGCCATTATAAATACGTAAGTGTAAATTTATATTTTCTAGTTTATTCTATTAAAACTTATAGAAATATAATACATTTTTAAAATATTTTAGTCGAAATTGTACCTTTATTGTCATAAACTGTCGATGTCTAAAGAACGAGCCAACATTCTATGTTAATGTGAATACTCCATCAGCTTTCGGAAGGTGTTGTTGATAAGTATGTTGATGGAGCTCAACTGATGAAGTCTAATTGACAGAAACGATCGTCTTGAGCATTATAACTTTGGTATTATGTTTATAATATTTATAACCACTGCATGTGGACCGTTTGAGTCCCAGAGGGTATACATAAACCTAGTACTTGGTATTTCGGTACAAGCTTAGACTTAAGTAATATTTTGCACTGATAAAACCAATTAAATTCCAAAGATAGTCATTATTTTACCGTGGTTACTCTTAGACGGATTTCAGCTATACTTTTAGATTTATTATTTGACCTTGTATGATACCACTTTCTCTTTAGAATATACATTTACATTTTAAATTGGAGCTCAACTGATGAAGTCTAATTGACAGAAACGATAGTCTTGAGCATTATAACTTTGGTAATAAGTTTATAATATTTATAACCACTAGGTCGTTGCCGTTTGACCGTTTGAGTCCCAGAGGGTATACATGAACCTAGTACCTGGTATTTACTTTTTAATATGTTTATAATATTTATAAGTACAGTAAAACCCTGTTTTAATCTCCGTTTGTGGCACTGAATATCACCTTTATATGGCAATTATATGTCTGTAAACTTTAAAGCCAGTGTTTTAATCCATGTTTTATATTTCAACTTTATTGAAACTGCATATAAAGATCACCTACTCATTATGACCAGTTGTTATTTTTTTTACTTGGAAGACATTTATAGACTGCAACATTATACAGAATCAATCAAATACTCAAATAATCATTTTCGCAAAAATCACAGATAAACTTGACATAAAATCTTTAAAAATGTGATAATGTCTAGCAAAGGTAAAATCACACTTCTAGGTCAAATTTTGTGAAATTTCATTTGTTAGTTTTTGAAAATCTTGCACACAAACAGACAAACCCAAGCAAAACATAATCCTATAGTGTTTTTTAGAAACGTGCAAAATCTATTTGTTAAGCAGAGTGAAACAAAAAGTCGCTGTTTAGCGGGGGAGAGTTCACTGTTTAGCACTCTCTTTAGTGTGAAAGCGAAACATTGTCTGTAGGTGTGTTCAGTCCGGAACCTTACAACTGTGCCATCGCGGTTTCTCGTCCATAAGATCATACTGTAATCATATACAGGCTACTATGACAAAGTCGATACTGCAACGGAAACATGAATACTATTTCCACGGAAATTTATCTGCTCCAGAAAAAAACGTTTCAAATACAGTTCTTAAGATTCAGTAAAATCCATTGATTCAAGTTGTTTTCGACTTGATACCGACCGTAATTAAATGCATCAAAATAAAAAGTCATAATAATTAATCCCGATGTAGGCAAGTGAATATTCTTTATATTTTTTGCCTGTGCCCTATATTTGTTATTATAGTGGTTTAATTGCAAATCACAATAGGGGTTTCCACATCTGGCAATTTCAACTACATAAATTTATACAAAAAAATTGACGTTTTTACTTAACAATTTCATCCAATTTTGTCATAGATTATTAAAAGCGATTGATCGACAGTAGTGGGCGCAGTTGCTTGGAAATTTCAACCAGTATTGTAATATATTATTACAATAGTGGGTTAAAATCCGAGTGGTTAAAATTGTCGAACAATCGCATCCACTTTTGTAATAATCTTTAAAAAAAGTGGATGAAATTGTTAGGCAACCACGCTAATTTTTGTAACGATTTATGTAGGTGAAATTGTCATATAGCATTACAACTATTGTAAAAGAAATTACAACAGTGAATACGGTGTCCAGCAATTTCAATCACTATAGTAATATATATATATATATATATATATATATATATATATATATATATATATATATATATATATACTATATATATATATATATATATATATATATATATATATATATATATAGGACAAACAGACATGCAAAGATGCGGACAGAAATATGAAAAATATTCATTTGGCTACATTCGGATTAATTATTATGTTTTTTTTTATTTTGATGCATTCAATTACGGTCGATATCAAGTGGAAAACAACTTGATTAAGTGACTTTTGCTGAATCTTAGGAATTAGTAGTTTTTCTGAAGCTGATATCCGAGTTAATTTTCGTGGAAATAGTATTCATGTTTCCGTTGCAGTATCGACTTTGTCAAAGTAACCTGTATAGGATTATAGTATGTTCTTATGGACGAGAAACCGTGATGGCACAATTGTAATGTTCCGGGCTGAATACACTTGCAGACAATGTTTTAAAATATATTTTATTTCATATATGAATATATCCTAGGCATATAGGACGTTAAAATGTCTAGTTACATTGACTACTTACCTACTTCCGTGATGACTGCGTACGCGTCATGAAATACGTAATTCCGAAGTATCATTTTGTGGTCTGTGGTACCATAAAGAAACTCTTGAAGAACATCAAAAACACTATCTAAATTTGAGACATCTCCTGCTGTCAGTCGGCGTTTCATTCCAATTCCAACTATTTTCCCATTTGAAATGGCTTTGTAGAAAATGAAAAAGTTTATTTCATATTGTTTGGCCCTTTTTGGAAAACTATTATATTTGTATTACATTGATTATATTTACACAATACGTAAGGATGGAGTCTTTGAAAACAAAAATGAGATTCATCATTATTAAAATAACTATCATCTTTAACGTACAGTGTAACTTTTCCAAAAACTAAAGCAAATATATCGATCTATATAGTAACAAAAAGAATCTATGACTGTTTCAAAATCACAGAAAAAATGCATTTCAATAAAATTTAAGCAATAAAATTAATTGAACAGAGGGATTTCTAATGCATCTTAAATTTTCACATAGCATCTTAATATATATATATATATATATATATATATATGTGTGTGTGTGTGTGTGTGTGTGTGTGTGTGTGTGTGTGTGTGTGTGTGTGTGTGTGTGTGAGTGAACCGAACAACTCACTTCTAAGAAATTCTTGTATATCCCTGGCGGCTTCATCCGCTTTTCTCTCAGAGCTGTTCATTTTGTTAAAAAGAAATTTACTCTGTTCTAAAACCCCGGTGTTTTGATTGAACACATATGCCACGAGCCCTCCATCAGCCGTCCTAACGTCGGGGGCGTTCTTTGTAAGTACAAACAAATTTTAGTTCAATATAATATTGTTTTTACATCAATCTTTGTTCAAGAAGTAAATCTTATTAGAGCTCAACTGATGAAGTCATATTGACAAAAAAAAAAAAAAAAAAAAAAAAAAAAAAAAAAAAAAAAAAAAAAAAAAAACGATCGTCTTGGGCATTGTTAATGACATTTAAGCATATTTTGAGGTATTATTCATATACCATTTGTATCACATTCTTACTAAAAGTCTTTCTCCAAAAAAAACCCTAACATCCAGATTAATTCCCTTATCAGTCCCTAGGATAAGGTATGTATTAACTCAAGAAGTTTCCATGGAACATTTCCGACAGTTGTGACATGCTAGGTGACGCTGACTCCGTCCGGCCATCTGTTCCATCCCGTTTTGGATTCGCAATTGTTATTCATGTTGACACCAGTTTCCTATTGGTTAAGCCGGTTTTTACTTAACAAAATATATCTATATATTCTATGGAAAATCAATATCATTTCTAAAAATAGAATATGGAATTCCTTGTTAGGCTAATGAAATAACTCTGATCGTTACTGACATTGTAGGATTAGTAAATATCTATATATCTATATAAAAAAAAACAGTTATGGACTTTTCAGTGGACGAGTACGGTGTAATATGGACTTTGGTCAATATTGTTTTTCCGCTCAATATTACACCATATTCACTCACTCAGAAGTTCATAATTGTATAATATCAGCAGTCCTCTGACAACGTAGATAACGAATGTTACATAATTGTGAACATTGATCATATAGCAAAAAGAATGTCACCGGCACGGTGAACTCCTTTGAGTTATATTTAAGTTGAAATACCAAGTTCTGTGAAAATTGCATAATATTGATGGTCAATAAGCAAATATTGAATTCACATATAATTTATCGTTTAGTATGCTATTTATTGGTTCAGATTGAGAATAATAATGATGATGTAACTGTCCACCATCGAGGAGCATAACATTGTAGCTACTTAATACTAATTGATATTTTAGCAATTCTGAATAAAATGACAAAACAGGTCTGCTATATATTCTTCAGTCTATCTTCAAACTCGGTTTACTTTTCTTTTATATATTCCTAAACAAAATTTGCAACATTGTTCACCTTCCATTAAGCCTTATCTAATTGCCAGAAACGATCGCCTTGAGCATAATAACTTTAGTATTATGTTAATAACATGTTTTTTCATCACTAGTATGCGAGATGAATCTTTTGCTAGCCATAATGTTGAAGACCACACTACAAAAAGTTGTGTCCCTTAGATAGCTTATGTGAACCAAACAGTAGATACAGAGGATAAATACCGGAAGAACAATGACATTGTAAAGTAATTGTAAACCTTTAGGTGACAAGTTTTAAAGATAAAAATTACTTTCTCGTCTGCTATGAGTCCATTTTCACGTGTAAGTCCCTTGATAGTTTTTGTAATTTTTGTCCATGGTAATTTAAAACCTCCATGCAATTCTAGCGTGCCACCTTCATCTACTCCAATGAATTTTTCATTAAAGCCTGATATATCGTATTCCTCTTTATCACCTGCATGATACAAATATATATATATATTACGACACGGACAAAATTGTACTCAAATTTTCGGAACGACCTGTCCCTTACTCAAGAGAAATGAATAACACACACACACACACACACACACACACACACACACACACACACACACACACACACACACACACACACACACACACACACACACACACACACACACACACACACACACAGAGTCTCAGTGTTAATTTAGACTGTAGTTTATATTAAAGGTGAAGTGTCATGAAAATTAACATATCTTTTTTCTTCTATAATTTGGTTCTGTACATTTGAAAATAGATAATGACAAAAGTATTGCACTTCAACCTCTCCCCGATGTGATATTTTAGGCAACTATAAAGTTTCTAACCTGATACGTATGACAACCCAAAATCATTTTAATGAGTTTTACCTATTTCCCCCTCGTTAAAAAAATCGCATTGACTAGTGTAAAACCAGGTTTAACTGCGACAAAATAACAAAAAAAAAGTTAAACTTTGAGAAAAAATCGAATTAAATGAGAACTAATTTTAACTGTGCCAAAATTACATTGTTTAGTATTACAATTTATTACATGCATATGTAACCATTAAATTACAATACAGAGTTCAATACGCCAGCGCAATACGTAAGGTCGTATTACACTGTAGTTGGATACGGAGATTTCGCCGGAGCTATTTTTCTAAATGGGACTCATGTCATCCAAAATATTTGATAGCGTCGTTTAAAGCGGAATGAATTTAAATTTGTGTACGCATATAGATAAGTAGGGGACATCTAATTAAAACAAAGCAGTCATCAGACTGCAGACGATCGTTGTAGCGGATGGATTCAACGAGCTACGATTCTCGTTGAATCCATCCGCTACAGAGAGCGCTTGCAGTCGATGATCTGTGTAGTTTTGCCTTGTAATGTGATTTTGATGGAATTTTCTCATAAAAAAAAATATGTTTTTGCAGTTGCCTCACATTGCGACGTCAAAATCTGTCAAATTCTGTAATTCAATTTACCTTGAGAAAAACAAAGGTTTAACTGCGCCACAACCAGAAAAAGACTTGAACCTAGTTTCTTCCACAAGAAAGCCTTTTTACTGAGTTATACTCAGTTAAACTTTCCATGAAACCATGAAACTAGAATTAATTATGGAAAATTACAGAAATATTTCCAATGGATAGCACTGTTTAAATTCCAAAACACTTAGATAGTTGTTTTTACAGTGGGTACTTTACATTTTAGTAATTATTTGCCTTGCATGATACCAGGATCCAATACCATAAAACTCAAGTCTGAGAATATTCTCATGTTGCACTACTCAAGCCAACATTAGCAAAAGCTCAGTAGAAGTTTTAGACTTGAGTAATTCTTAAGTTTTATGGTTTCAGGCCCTGGTTTTGTTTCACTCTACATCTATTTTAGACTCGAGCTCAATGATTGAAGTCTGCTGACAGAAACGATTGTCTTGAGGATATGTTTTTACTATATTTTTACAAAACTATGACAATCATTTTATGTGAATAGCTATAATATATACATCCTTTTGCAAAAAAGAACGAAAATAAAACTCCTCTATATCGTCCCTGAAAGTACTGTAAAGTGGATATTTCCGCGTAATGTTAAATACGCGATTGTCTTATACAAATCATACGCGTGGTCGGGTTATTTCGCGATGTCCTGCACTAAATGATGATTCTTAGCACAACTATAGGCTGGTACGCGGAGGGTAATTTACACGAAAAACTCTTCATCACGTATTTAGTGGAAATTACCCCACGCGTAAATTTCCACGTTTACAGTAAGATATGAAGTTAGAAAAATGGATTGATGACTCATTTGTTACCCCTGGTCTTGAATGTGCGAGACGATTTAGTATATCAATTACTATCAGTTTATATTGAAGTTTCAACTCCACATTTAACGCTTTGGTGTTTTATACTTCTGAGAAATTGCGCACTACAAGCATTTCAATTGCAGAAGTCAAGAACAATGTTCTCAAATTTTCCATGCACTAACATAAACAGACAATAGTTCAAAACCAAGAAAATCGTGAGTTATTTTATTACAGGGGCATTAGCTTTGTTTATCAAACAATTTATTTTACTGTTAGTACGTTTACTTGAGTTGTACACAGACACACAAAAACTATATTCCTATATATTTTGTGAAAACACGTTGATGTCCAGTGTAGTAAGCATATACAAATAGTATGGTTGAATTAATCAGTTGCAAGTGAATAATTATCAAACTGGGTATTTCAAGCAATTTTTACAAAATATATTGGATTTTAAGAACTGTCATGCCTGTATGTATCTCATTTTTGTTATTATATATCAATCTAAGTAGTAAAAGAAGATAAAAAATTCTTTGCAAAAACACAGCGAATGACCCTTTAAGGCAATTATTGTGAAACACTTGGCACTAATCACTATCCTGTAAACACGTGTCACTAATCATTCTGATGTAAAAATGTACTATTTACATGAACATGAAAAACATACCAAAAATTAATAAAGAATGTCCTAGTTGTATATTTGCAGCCTGGGATCAGAGTCCATAATCACGGTATAAATCCAAGAGACTCGTGGGATTACTATAACTAACTGTATGGTTTTACAAGAATTATATTAAATCACAAATGACACATTAAAATTTCAGATAGCAAAGTAACTGACCAAAAATAACCCTTCATTTTATGACCAAATCTTTAGGATGTCCAGAATACAAATCTATGGTTATTCTTAGTATTCTCTAAAATTGATTTTAAGCGCATGTGCACAACACACACACACACACACACACACACACACACCGCAGACACATACACACACATACAGACAGAGAGAGACACACACACCACAGACACACACACATACACAGAGAGAGAGACACACACAGACACACACACATACAGACGCACACTTACAGACACACACACAAACAGACACACATACTTACACACACACATCTCTCTGTCGTTGCTCGTGAGAAGTGTGCTATATTGATATCCTGCAATAAATGTATCGTTTTCATAAATCAATATCTTAAATTACCTGTGAGGGTGATGTGTGTTTTGCCCAGGTATTTGCAATCAGGTCCTCCGATATGCATTTGTCCTTTGATATGTATGTAATTGACAGTCAGATTAATGTATTTGTCGTCAGCATCCCGCAAGTCTTTCCAAACAAGCATCCCGTTCGGTTGAATCAAAATGGACTTTAATGGTGGCGGGGTTACGTCCAACAGAATCCGGTCTTCTATAGTGACGTTATCGTCTTTTGCTGGAACCTGTCATCATAAATTGCGAAACTTCGGTCATTGTTTAGTTGTGGTCAATTTGGCCACCCTATCAGATGGCCAAAATCAAATCGTCCAAAATATGTACATGGTTCTACCGGTACTTTAAAAATATTTGAGAGTTTTATAGATTAAAAGACAAGGGGTTTAAAATAACACTGTGTGGATATTAATCTTAATTAAGTACAATGTGACGCAACAATTATAATTATTCTACCTGCACTTTTTAATATTAATATTTCAAACACCTGGAACCGTCGACACGATATGACCAAGATCTGATGGTAGGCAAAATTTAAACATGATATAAACATAAATGACCAAAATTTAAGTGACCAAAATAAAAACGACCCTTCATTTTATGACCAAAGTGGCCAAATTTTCCCTCTTAGATATACACATTGTTTTTTTTTTTTGTTGCCTTTGAAAAGTAGCTCGATATTTCTTTACTTTATGATTTGCTTACAATAGTTTAAAATAATATAATAATATCTAGCAAAGATTTTGCGCTGATATTGACGGTAATGTCGGCATCACATGCGCAAAATCAAATACGCATAACCACAGTGTAAAAATACAAAACAATGAGCAAACGTATTAAATGCAAAACTTATATATCTAATAAAACAGATTATTGATAACTTATGTAAAATGTAGCACATACAGAAATATATATGAAACAAGTTTTGTCCTTCAAAAAAGGACTGCAATTCATGGACCATAGGCATGTGTTTCAAACAGAAACCTAATAGATTGTAGATTGAAATAAAAATGTGTTTTAAAACATTTTTTTTATTTTAACACATGTATAAAAATCATTACAAGACTTATTGTAAACGCTGCAATGATATAGAACGGATATGAATGATATTCTTAGTTTTGACCATTAACCTCAAAATCAATTCATCATTGTATCTGTTGAAAGTTCAAATTCAACCAGGAACACAATCTGTTTAGGACTATTATTATTTCATACAAGTTGAAAACTATTTTATGTACAGTTTGTTGTTATGTAGGGTGACAAATATTTGATTTATGTATGGCGGAAAATATTATTTACGTGCTCACGTAAAACGTTTAAGTGTACATTCTAAGGCAACCATTCATTCGGCATCTTTATTGCTACGTTCTGTTAATGCAATCTACTAACCCAATTGGAAATCATAGAACTCTGGCGTTTGATTTCGAACTGATCAACTGGACACCCAGCGGGTACTCAATCAAGTTCTGTCCCTATTTTCTTCTATTTACTGAATGAATCAGCAGCAAGGGCGGATACAGGAAACTTTGAAATATGTATAGTGTTGTATAACCCGACAAGCAGATAAGCAGATAGGGAGGCTTGCGAGGGTGTCAAGTCCTACCCTGAAATTTTCAGATTTTATAATGCATTTTCTTGCGCATATTGAGTGTCGATTTTCGAGTCAGAAGTTCTGCTGGCCCAGAGAGAACATTCCTTAAATCGAGATGACTGATTGAGTGCACATGATTTATTCCTTACTTTTTTATATAACAGATACCGATTTGTTAATAACAGGAATAAGGAATACATTCACCAGCAATTTTGCCATACCTATTTGCACATAATTTCCGAAGTGCCGATTTGCCTTGTGTACGAGTTAACCCGCAACACTATAAATAAACATTATTGTTAAATGCCTGTATTAGTGTCCAGTATTCCCTGGTTCTTTCAAAAAGATAATTAAAATTAATAAATTCAGAAAGACTGGATACATTTAAAACAAATTTCAGTCTACTAGAATGAAAGCAAACCATTACGCAGGTCTATGGGCTTTTCGATGTGGTACGTAACTAAGTATTTATAATGCACGCGACTTCCTCTTGTATCTCGGTGTGGCTCAACTGACTTGGTGTAATATTACTCAACACCAAATCAACACGTGGAAAGAACTTATATCTTTAGGCTATATCAAGCATACATTATTACTTAAACAAAGTTCCACGACACGACATATCACGACATATCCGGACAATCTCAAGACAAAATCCGGTATTTAGTATCTCCCGTGCATGCGCAAGCTGACTTTAGCCAATAGCATCCGGTTTCAACTCGCTTATACATTTTCTGCGTGGACCTCAGGGTCCACGCAATAAAGCCAGTATATTTGTCCGATGATACCATTGAGGTATGTAAAAGCTATATGTTAACAAAGAGTTAATATGGGGAGACCTAGCTATAGTTCAGCATTCTGACAGGATGAGAACATGACAGAACTTATAAAAAAAATTGCATCTTTACGGGGAACACATCGTAATGAGATTTAAAAAATACAGAACTAGTGTTCTAAAGGGAATACACATCTAAAACACATGTATTGTTATCGGTGAAGAACACAAACGTAATATGTTATACTAGCACATAAACATTAATCAGAAGACATCAAAAATCTATCGTGACATAGCTTTACCAAAAGACATTATCAATCTACCGTGACATAGCTTTACCAAAATATTTGGATTGTTAAAAAAACGAAGGTGTCTGGGACAGCATTGTTAAAAGATTTGATAAAAAAACGATACCCCCAAAAATAATACTACTAATACTACTACTACTACTACTACTAATAATAATAATAATAATAAGAAGAAGAAAAACAAACAAATGATACAAAAAAAAAAAAAAAAAAAAAAAAGATTTACCTTTTTGTTAGGCCAGGAGTCAGGTTCAGACCATTTCTTCAAATCTGTTGCTTCATCTGGACAGTCTTGCGCTGCGTATCCGGGAAAGTGAATAACACAGACAATGATGATCTTCAGAATTATCTTATTCATGGTTACTCGGCTTCTCTGACGTTCACAGGGGTTATGACAATTCATATCAACCCTACGTTATATAGTCTCTTTCAACAATCACCTTATTGACACAAAGGAAGTTCGTGCAAAGTTCTGTAAACAAATATAATTGAAAAATGAGGGAGGAAAATGAAGTTCATTACCAATGTTGATGCAGATATTTAGTACAATTTCCAATGTTTGAAGAAGTATAATATTCTGTTTGATATATATATATATATATATATATATATATATATATATATATATATTATATATATATATATATATATATATATATATATATATATATATATATATATATATATATATTATATTTCAAAATATACCATTTAAGAGTTCAATTAATTATCAAAATTCATCTAGAAATAATGACCTTTTATGCCAGGAAAGACTAGACAAGCAGCCCCTTAAAAGAGGTAAAACCCAACATTATTAGTCTTTCTTCAATGTGTCTGAATAAATAATCAAATTTCAGTTTTAAAATTAGGTCTAAAATTTTCGCCTACACCTAGGTCTAATATCACAGAATTGAAAAAAGACTTTCAGGAATTTGAAAGGAAATTTCGTTTAGAAATGTTTTATGGAACAGAAGAAAATGAACCTTCTCTATTAAAGAATAAATAATATATACGTAATAAAAATCGAAACAAATCTTTAGATACATATTTTGAAAATGTATGGAATACAATTATTTCCAAATTATAATAATAATCGGAAAAAAATATCCTTTAAACAAAAAATGCATTAATAGAACTTCAAAATGACAGCAATATAATTGTTGAAGAAGCCGATAAAGGTAGTGCAGTAGTAATTATGGATAAAGAATATTACAGAGAAAACAATCTAAATATGTTAAACGATCTAATAATTATACAATAATGGAAACCAACAAAGATAAAACCATTTAATCTAAAATAAAACAATTGTGCAATAAATACGACATTCCCACTAAGAAAGAAAGGGGATATCTTATAGAATTTAATTAACAAACTAGTAATTTTTATGGATTACCTAAAATTCATAAGTCATTTAATAAAATACAATTCAAATACAGCAGTCTGAATATATAGAAATTCATAATCCAACAGATTTAAAATTGAGACCTATCGTCGCCGGACCATCTTGTCCAACACATAGACTGGGTAATTTAGTCGATATTTTAGTACAACACTTCCTTAAAAGAATCAAAAGTTTTGTGCGAGATGATATAGATTTCTAAGTAAAATTCCAACTGAAATTAATTCAAATACTATTTTAGTTACTAGTACCTTTGATGTATCAAGTCTTTTTCTAATATTCAACATCATTTAGGTAGAAAAGAAATTTTCCTTTTGATTTCGTAATTTTCCTATTTAAAAATTTAAATGTCGCATTAATAAAAAATGTTTTAATTGAATTAATTTTGAACAACAATACATTCCAATTTGATAATAAACAATATGTACAAATCCAAGGAACTGACATGGGAACAAAAATGGAACCAGCTTACGCAAGCTTTTTGAAAGGATGGAACAACATTTTGATTCCAATGTAATGGAAATATTTAAAACATTATGGAAAAGATATTTGGACGATTGTACCTCTTGGTTTCCAGAGGTCCGTGTTTGTCCACTTTTGCCGGATTTGTATCTGTCTCCTGGACATCCTAAAGATTTATACTTTGGTATCTGAGATGTTTTATATTTCATTATCTGGAATCTTAGCTGGGGCAACATTAATAATCTTCATGACATATCGCAAAAATTACATCCTAATATAACTTTTACTATAGAAAAAGATCCTTATAAAATAGCATTTTGCTACGTCACGCTTACAAACGCTCATCAGGCAATGATCATCAACAAAAATATATTGAATATATATCATGAATCTCACAGTGGTAAAGTAAATACATGTATAAGCAGTTGATGAAATAGATAAGATAACACTAATGTATGAAGCTTAATGCAAAGAATAAACAAAATTAGTTGATCTGATAAGAAGCCTACTCCTTTGCATTACATTATATGAAATGTGTGGGTTAGGTTCTGTTAAGTAATGGTTTGAATTTATCAATAAAATCTTGCTCTTTGAGTGTAATATTCGAATAGTCATCTGTTTGATATATTGGCATGATTTTGAATTCCCTTTACTACACTGAAATATATGTATAGAAACAAATAAATTATGATTATGTGGTAACTTTATATTGCTTTGTGTAGAGCTACTCTGTGGGTTAGTGACTGAGTACATCCAATATATTCTTCCTTTGTACTTTTCACATAAAATTACATATAATATGTTATTACCTTTTTTAGAATTACAATGTAATATTCTTTTGATATAAAATAATGAACAGGAATTTATGAATTTGAATGTTTGACCTTCAATAATGGTGTCACACACTTTACATCTTTTATACTTGCATTTATGCAAAAACAATAAAACACCCAATATTCACACATTTTGCAACGAAGCCGTGTATTGTGCAGACTTAATATTATGTAACTAATATATATATTGTCGTCTTTCACTTGATAAAGCCCAAGGGGCCGAACATTTGTGAACATTGAGTGTTTTACTGTTTTTTCGCATAGCTATACTTCCCTATGGAGGACACTGAATTTTATTGCATTTGCATTTAGTTACACCTCGATGTTAGAATTTTTCATATTTGTAAAGAGTGCACGAGTTAGTAATTGTTTGAAATTTTTAGGTTTTCGTTTGGTAGCTCGCTCGACTCTTGATCGTGAGGTCGTGAGTTCGAGTCCAACCGGCGGCAGATCGGTTTCCTTTCCTTCGGATGAGCCAGAAAAAACCGAGGTCCCGTGTCAGAGTAGTTGTCGACACGTTAAAGAACCCTCACTGCTCAATGGCCGTAAGTGCCGAGCATAGGCCAAAATTTGAAGTCCTTCATCGGCATTTGATGACGTCTCCATATGAGTGAAAGATTCTTAAGTGGGACGTTAAACAACAATAAACAAAAGTTTTGTTTCATTTAAAATTCTATTTAGTTGTTCATCTACTAAATTATCTAAACTTTTTATGCTTCGTTAAATATTTCTGGACTGCATTTTTAAAAGTTAAGACGAATGCTAATGGTTGGTTTTTATTCTTTGATTTTATTTGTCTTGGCACTGATGGTGGAATAGATTCGGCTAGGTCTATCCCTTTGTTTATTAGAGTGTATATATATATATACAAGTGACTTTTGATGGCTCAAACGTCAAAAATCAAGTAATTAACTCTCGATCTCTCGAACGTCGAAACCTCGAAGTTCTTGACACCTCAAAAACGATTCAAAGTCCTGATTTGTTTATTCCTTTATATTTCACTCTCGAAACCTCGAAGTTCGATACATTTATAAAAAAAAGTCAATGCCGTAAGGCAGACCGACACTGGGATTCTTACCTGGAAGTTAAACAAAAGGTGTTCTGATAACCAGGTAGCAAGAAAGTATTGATCTAATCAAGATGCTATTAACAGGATTGTTAATTGATTGAGATCAAAACATAAAAACTGTATAAAGACGCATCATAGTCTACGATTTCAAGTTTAAGTGTCACGGCCAAGCGGTATTTTAACTTTTAGATCAAGCGGTACTGTAGGCTACAGCAGCATTATTGTAGGACTTCTATATATCGACGACCGTTTATATCCTAGTTGAATACATTATAGATATAACGTATCTACACGTTTTTATGTTTGAAAAATATGTACGGGAATTGTTTATGACAAAAATCAAAATCCATGCGAATTACAAAAAACACAACTCCACCGTATTTTGTGTAGTATTAAGAACCTACATCGGTCGATTTCCGGAACTCTCGAAACCTCGTGGACTTCGAGGTATCGATAGTCAACTATATATATTTATATACTAGCAGAAAAAGAAACTATGTATACTTAAATGTTAAATAAAAACTTTAAAAGGTATACTTTGATCGCTCTTTATTAAGTCACACCTTAATATGCTAAACGCGTGTTTGAGTACTTATTTGGTTAAAATTCGCTTTCGATTCGCCTTGATGGCCGCTTTTCTGGAGTTTCGAGCCTAAGCGACACGTGGTTAATAATCGATTAGAATTTCTTACATTCATTGACAGTATTCAATGTATTGAAACAGAAAAGCATTGATTTTTGGAATAAAAGTTTGATTGAGAGATGCCTCGCTTGATTGTAAATGATCGTTTTCGTGCTATTGGGATGCTGGAAGCTGGGATGTCTCAAAGCAATGTGGCAGGGCAGTTTGGATTTCATATTAACACTGTAAATGCTTTATGGAGACACCAGCAAACTGAAACCGTTCGGGACCGCTCACGATCAGGACGCCCGCGTGTGACGTCACGTCGGCCAGATACGTATATACGGACGTCACATTTGCGTGATTAATATCAGTTTTTAGGTTTATATCACATGAAATTTACCACCAAAAAGTCCATAATCATTTTATTATATACTCTGGTGACATAGATTCGAATTATAATATTTTGTGCTGTTGTTTACACTACTATCTGAACGTTACACTGCATTCATTACTTTGAGGAAAAATAAAACAAATTAATACAAAGTCCCTCATGTTCTGTTGCTTTCCTTGTATTTTTAAATATCTTTCTACCAAAAGTTTCTCAAATGCATAATCGGAAACAGATGCAAAACGCGGTGTTATTTCGTTAGGCATATTATATACATTTTGGTGTCCACAGACGCACGTTTGTTGACAGGTATTTGTTTACCATTTTTAAACAAATACCAGGTATTTTGTCATATCCGCTTTATTGCGCATGCGGAAAACGAAGCCAGAGGGGATTCCTTCGTAATTATTTTCGGAAATTGATGTTGCATGGAAAACTGGTGTACATGATCTGTTGTAAACTAATCACGTGTAAGCGGTTTAGCCAATAGAAACGACTGTATAAATAAAGAATATAAGCTCTTAAACTATCAACTATGTATATCATAAGGTGTCAGATCTAAGCAAATAGATACAAGTCAAAACGAATTAAATGAAGCACTAAAATGACTAACGACACAGACAAAAGGAAGTCAAATGTTCGGACAAAAAGGACTTGTTCCGAAAATTTGACTTCTTTTTTGCCCGGTTCGAAAGTCATTATATATATATTAAACGAATATTTATTCATTTATGCCACTACAATGAAGGCATTTAATCGTTTCCAGCTGTTTTTCTAACATCAAACTTTGTTTTAAAACTCATCCAAAACTTGAAGCTTTCATCTTTCATGTCAGGCCATGTAAAATGTTACATTTATCTAACTATCAGGTAGGACTTGGTTTAAACACAAACCTGCTACCTCTAATTGAGTGAGTCGAATGTTCCACCAAGAGATATATTTACTTGTTGAATTATTGCAGTTGAAAGTAAGATTTGGAATATATTATGCTTAATATTTTGTAAGAAGATAAGGCATGATGATAATGGCGTTCTCTCTTAATATGTCAACTCGTTTCCAGAACGATGCACGTATTATAATACTTTACTTAAAATCGGGTACAAACTTATCATCCTAATAGTCTGACTAAAAGTTATAGCCAAGAAAAGACTCTTAAAGGCGAACAAGCTTTTTGTTTGTAATAATCGACGTTACATTCAACTAATGTATAAAAAAAGCCAGGGTAGAAAATATTGTTATAATTTCATATTTGTGAAAGTGAATGATAGGCGAGTAAACATTTCTATTCTTACCTGGATGACAGGAATACCAATTGTCGGTATATTGCAATATTATTATATGCATTATATGTATGATATGTTAAATATATTTTCTGCAATAATCATTGTAGCCTCCTCAATCAGTGTTTTGGTCTAATAGTGGGATATTTTAGTCATTAAAATGGCAGCCCATGTGCCTTTAAGACTTCATTCAACATCGAAAGTTCAGATTTTATTTTGTTTTTATATTGTAACTTCTGTATTGCTAGGTACTTACAAATTATGGAAATCGTTAAATGATTAAAGCATTGTGACGCTGGGATTTTGCAAAACTATCATTCAAAATGTTGAGTATGGCAGACATTTCAATTAAAGACTCGTGTGCGAATTATAGATATTCAATAATTCACAACGTATTCTTCGATTGTTTAAAAATGTAAACAGATTTTCAGTCAATATGAACGTAAAATAATGTCCTGTCATATGTAGAGATACGTTATGCTGGGAGTAAAAGAGTACACTAAAAGCCGTTATATATATATATATATATATATATATATATATATATATATATATATATATATATATATATATATATAAATATATATATATTATATATATATATATATAATAGTGTGACCTTTTGTTTGGGCTAATTGGATCTGCCGCACCTACAGTGACAGGAAAAAGGATCAGAACTGAAATAAGGTTTTATCCAGGATAACAGATACTTACATTAAAAGTTGATAGGAATTTAAGTAAAATGCTTACATTCAAAAACCAAATTTCTTCAACAGTTCAATGTATATTACATAATCATGTAAATTGTAACTGCATACCTTGGTTTCTGAAAAGCATATACTATAAAAACGAAAGCTTTTTTCTATATAATCTAATATAATAGGAAAGATAAAAACAATCCAGTCTCAAGTTTGGTGTGAAACAATAAAACAAATACATATATTTCAGTGTTTCTTTCAAAAAATTGAATCAAATGTAGGGAACTGACAGAAGAGTTATCGGATGTTGAACAGTAGTTAACCGTAAAGCCTATTCCGATGTTAGAAATCCTTGACAGCCACATTGATAACTCTCTTCTAGATGAATACTTTATAGAATAATAGAAATAAGCCGATTATAAAGTGTTCTGTGGTCGACCTACAAGCAAATCCTTGCTGTTCAATTAATTTACGTCTACATTTGATGGATCTTTTAATTATTGATTTAATTTTTTAAAGCCTTGTAATTAAATTTACAGAAGGCTGTAGATGGTTTCCTGTGTAAATTGTTTCCGAGGTTTGTCCTCTCCTAGTAAACTGAATGTAGGCTGCCTTTTGTATAACACAGATAGATAGAGATAAATAATTACAAATCTATCGAAGTGTTTAACGATGTACCTACATCCGTCTTAGGGGTCCCCACTTGCCTATTAACTCTTAGCTACTGCTTTTTTGCTTTGAATGTTTCATAATTAAATAATATAATAAATCTCAGATACCAAAGTACAAATCATTAGGATGTCCAGGATATAGTACAAATCTGGTAAAAAATGAACAAACACGGACCTCTTGAAATCAAGAAGTGGGATAAGGTGCCATGGAGGAGTGAACACCCCTGTCGACCGATCACACCCAAGTCCAGAGTCAAATCAAAATGAAATACGTGAGGAACAAATCCTCGTCATAGTTGGTACATACGTCTCATGAACCACCATCGAATAGGTACTCAAGAATGTCACTAAGTGAAACGGAGTAATCGCAAACATGACTATTATACCGACCGTAAAATTTTCTGAACGTTGACATCAAACGCCATTTAATAATAATAATAATAATAATGATAATAATAATAATAATAATAATAATAATAATAATAATAATAATAATAATAATAATAATAATAATAATAATAATAAAAGAAGAAGAAGAAGAAGAAGAAGAAGAAGAAGAAGAAGAAAGAGAATAGTAACAATAATAATGATATAATAATTATCATAAAAATGTTATTAAATATAATAATAATGATGAAACAATAAAAAACTGCAATGCATTTGATGCAATATTCCGATAAGAACATGTCAGACAATCATCTACTAATTACGCGATATCACCCGATTTCATTTCAATACTGTACTAATAATTTGTACATCAAAGTGCTTCGATAATTACCATAATGATGAAACAGAATCCGAATGCATTATGGAGTACACAAAAACAACAATTAATTGAGAATTTGACAAATAAATATTGTAATTAATTCATTTCAGTATTTTTTCTTGCTTATTTGTTCGTTCACAGTACGATTACACCAGGAATGCTGTTTGGAAACGTGAAATATTTGCACGTTATTGCAACCGTATGATACCAGAAAAATTAATTTAATGATTCGCCATGCTCACAGAATTATCAAAAAGGGCTCCTGATAAAGCCGAGAACATTGATTGATTATTATTCCGATCGTGACGCTTGTCAATCAGAAATCAAACTAGAAAAATACCTAACCAGGATATAAAACTAATGCATTTAAATGTAGGGATTAGTTCATTTGCTGTGAATAAATCGTTTTTATTACTGAATGTTTGAAATCGTAAGAGTGCTTTGTCGATCACTTGAAAAAAAGATTGTGGAGTTTTGAGACATATTTTCAAAACAAAAAAAAAGAATATAAGTGGTTAAGGTAAGTAACGTTATTTTATATATATATATATATATATATATATATATATATATATATATATATATATATATATATATATATATATATATATATATATATATATATATATGTGAGTGTGTGTGTGTGTGTGTGTGTGTGTGTGTGTGTGTGTGTGTGTGTGTGTGTGGTATCAAGGAAAGGGACATCCGTGACACATTTGGCAACTTTAAATTTCAATTCATGCTGTCATCTAGAGCGTGTACAATATAAGTTGATATGTATATTCCTAGGACAAGGGAAAGGTAAGTTAAATTGAATCTGAAATATTAGAAATGTGAATATATACAGCAACGTTACAAACGTAACAATTTATTTGATAAAATATATACTGCTTAATGTTATTTTAAAATGTAAATTTTCTGCTTTAAATTTTCAAAACATGGAAATGGTTCATGAATGCACTGTCTAATGTTATGAAAATACGAATTGCTATCAAGTTCAAGTCGTTTTGAGACTTTATTTCTTTGTTGATATTTTCATAATTTCTGTTAAAAAGTATGTCATACGTAGGTTCACGTTTTGTTATGTAGCCACATATATTTCCTCAATGTTAATCTGGGTATTTCATAGAGAAACAACTATCTAGAAATAGAGATTAGAAATATTCTAATGTACGGCCAATAACCATCAAACCATCTTGTTGTTAAATTAGACATATTTTACACTACAAATAGACGATTTTCAATAACAAATAATAAATTTACGAAACATTGATATGTAGATAGTGCACAATCGAGTGCATGGCTGTGAGAGCATGTAAAAACAGGGACGGAATATATCGAATCGAAATGACGACGTTGCAACATTTAATGATATCTTAACTTCTAAATTCTGTTCTATTGCTTCCATCGGGATGGCTTTTGATTAGATGTAATACGTAACGTTTTGGATATAGTGTATTGGATATTGTGAATTATTTAGTACTTTTTTAACGAACAACTTTCAATAATGTCAAGTGAGAAAATTAATTTGTCTAGTCACGTTATCTTCACGCTACATATGTATTTATTTGTAGCGACCAATATTTATCAAACATAAATATTAGAACACAAACACAGTATTTGTGAGGGCGTGATATTGTCCAGTAAAGAGAAAAAAATCTGCTACGACAAAACACGCTTCGGGTGAATTTTTATTTAAACAGAGAGCAGATGAGTAAATAGCTGAGCATTTTTTGTAGATATTCGTTTTTGTACGTACTTAATGCCATTATTAAAAATATTCAGTTTTTAGTTGAACATATATCTTCGTCATATAGGCGCTGATATTGATTTTTTGTCATTTATTCTACAAAAAAGATGGAATTTCTATTTTTTCGTCTACATATATATTACGGATAAAACCAATTTTCTTCATAAACTATGACAAAGTCATTTCCTATTAAATTTTAAAAACAGTTTTTCCTAGTGGTAATTTGAAGTTTCCGTTTTTGTTATGTTATTAATTTCCGTCGCTTCATTGTATAGTACCTGTGAGAGTTTTGTAGAATACAAACGTTTTGTATCTCTTTTGAAAATATATAAATAGAGAATGGTTGCATCAAGAAGATAAATTTCTGTTCAAATCGCTGAAATTTTAGCATTATGGGCAAATACGCAATAAAACCGTTCTATATTTTGTGTTTAATGGTATGCTCTTTCAAAATTGTTTAATAAACGACTTTTCATAAATATTTTGAATAAATGTGTTTTTTGTTGAAATACATGGATGGCAATAAAAGTCGCATCACTTTTGGCGTGTCACTGTATATTTGGTATGCCAGCTTTAACAGTTTCAGATTACGCTGTTGCTTTAATTATATTTCTCCAAAATATAATATTTAGATAACTCCACAAAATCATTCGAAGCTTACTTACTATAATGCTGCCGAAAGCTGTTACATTATATATATATAATCAAATTGGTGAGAACGTATGTAAAATTGATACTTTATTTGTACTTGTATAAATAATGGTTAGTCTTGTGTGGGTAACAAACCAGAACAATTATTTTTCACTATCAACAGATTGTATACAATATGAAACATCTGTAACGCTGTAGGTTTACAATTAGTTTAATAAACACAAAACCCTTAAAGGGGCATTAGATGTGTTTTTGTTTAAAACCTTTCTTCCTTTTTTACCATAACAAGAAATAGATATACATAGGCATAACAATTCTTAAATTTCTATATATTTTGTGAAAACTGCTAGAGAAACCCAGGTTTAGCATTTTTCCAATTGCAATTGATTAACCCAACCTTACTATTTGTAAGTGAATACCACACAGTACCTGATCTTATTTTCACAAAATATATAGAAATATAAGATTTTTCTATGCCAGTGTATTGCCCGTATTTGTTATTGTACATCAGATACAAGAAGTAAAAGAAGAACAAATGGAAATAGTTTTCTTTGAGTAAACACAGTTAATGCCCCCTTTAAGTAAACAGTTTTAACGTTGACATTGTTTTATTGCCACAATTCAATAGACACATCTACTATATACATCCATTTTGACAATTCTTTATCTAAAAATTCTAAAATGCAAGATATCATATATCAGATCCGTTGTTGATAATCTATGGACCAAGACTGTAACTTTTGGTTAGAGGATCCAGAATTATTTTCCCCTGACTGCCGGAAAAAGAACGTGATATATATAGCGCCGAAAATGATTGGTATTGGATTAGAACACGGATGCGTTTAAATCTAAGCCGGAAATAGTTTCGAATCAAATTATCTAGCACTTACCTGCTACCACAGAATTTGTTTGACACCCCTTTTACCAAATCATTTGCCAGTTGATATGATTGATCATTAATATTTGACTTTTGATAATAATATACGAAAATCATTAGTGATAATAATTTTTAAAATTCGTATTAACAAATAGGTTTTGTAAAAAAGTGTATAAATCTATGTACACGTTATAATGTTCATTCTGGAGTTTTATTCAAACAGAGTTGAAGTATTTGTCATCAAATTCACTTTCTTAACAAACAACTTTACACTTGTAATTGTTGTGGTTGATTTAGATAATAGCATAACAACAAAACCAAATTTCTTACTTTAAATGTGTCCTTTTCTTTCGTTCTCCTCGGTGAAAGAGAGCAGTATCCCTAGTGCCGTTTGATTGGCACAACTGGCTTTCTTTAAAGTTACAAAGTTGGGATTTGGATTTATATTTGGGTATCTGGATAAAAAAGAAACAATTTTCAACATAAATCGTCCAGGTAGTTATACAGTTCACATAAATATGCCTAAAAAGCAGTTGGAAGATAATAATGTTAATTGTTTTGTCGTGTATGGCAATATACACGTTTTTTTATAAAGACAAAAATGTTGAAAATGCAAGGTTGTGGCTTTGATCTTATTTAATTAGTTCAGTATAATAGGCATTCATATTTGAATGATATATAAAACAAATTTTGATGTGATTTATTCGAACGTTGAAATCATTTAGAAAATTGCCTTCACTTTAAATGTCCTATTTTAGTGCGTAAATTACATTGTCGACAAACAATTTATAATATATCTATTTAAACAAATTAACACTGGGTAAATGAAAGCAATGTATTTAACAAATATTTACTACATTTAATTTCCCTTGCATCATCATGAAGAAGCAATTAAGGATGCATTAACATAGGAAACCAGAAATATTTTGACATTAAGAATGTTTATAATATCGTTTTATAACTTTTAAAACTTTGTATATACAGTTGCCTCCTCACATTTCCGTGACAGTGAATATAAAAGTGTTTGTGCGTAACTATTTTTAAAAATTTTCAGGTCTATTAAGTGTATGCATTTCAACTTTCATGACTTTTATAATTAAGAAAATTTAAAATATATGTCTTAAGTATCATAAATACAAAACACAGTTGCTCATAAATAAGTAATAAAAGAGTAAGTTAATTTAGAAAATAATTTTTACTTAATGGGAAATCTGGAGCCAATTCAAACCTGAATACACACACACACACACACACACACACACACACACACACACACACACACACACACACACACACACACATATATATATATATATATATATATTTATATGTATATGTATCGTATAATATGTTATAATTTTATATGTATATCGTATCGTATAAGCATTTTTCGAAATATAGCGAGAAAATAATTTTGGCATTATTAGCGTAAAGTAGGTTGAGATCGCGATTAAAATGAATATCCCTCAGAAACAATTGCGTTAGAAAAAGACATTCCTCATTTTTTTCATCATTAAAAAATGCTATTAAATTGATAAATTTTCGCAAAAACTCCTTTATACCATATTTTTGGAGACTTCATTCAAAACGCTGAATTTTGTCGTCTATTTTAATATATTCACTAGTAATTAGTTTCATTAGGTCAATGCGAAATAACTGTACCGTGCTTCAAACTTTGTGTTGTCGATTCCACTGTCGCATATTGAATTTTGCCAATAGCCAATCAGAAAGCTAATCGATTGCGTTAGAAAAAGACATTATTGCAGATTATTACATTATTTAAGTTTTTAATGTGAGTTGCCTTTTCGTTGGCAATGTCATTGTGATTCCTCCTCAAATATATATTATTTTTGAAGGTTGATAAATCGGATACTGACCTATACAGTTTGTTCTATAATTGCATGAACGATGTTTCTGGTTTACTTTACTGCTTAAAATCGTTTGAATATTCATAACATCTGATCATTACATTTTATCCCAAATCTGGTTTTCCCAAAGGTCTGATATAACATGTAAGTCCACTATTCGCAGTGTCTCTATATTGTTTCGAAGAAAAAAAGATTAAAATGTCAGTTGAAGGTTTCTATAGAAACCTTCAACTGACATTTTAATCTTTTTTTTATATCACTTTTAATCTTTATTTTTATATATCACCGTTAATTTCTATAGAAACCTTCAAATAACGTTTTAATCTTTTTTTATATCACCGTTAATTTCTATAGAAACATTCAAATGACATTTTAATCTTTTTATAACACCGTCAATAACGTTTTAATCTTTTTTTTTATATCACCACTAATTTCTATAGAAACCTTCACATAACATTTTAATCTTTTTTATATCACCGTTAATTTCTATAGAAACCTTCAAATAACATTTAAATCTTTTTTTTATATCACCGTTAATTTCTATAGAAACCTTCAAATGATATTAATCATATTTTGCTAAAGTGTATAATTTAATAAGGGTTTTCTTCGATTAATCATCGATGATTAATAATAATAATAATAATCATTATCATCGTCGTCGTCGTATTCATCATCGTATTAATCATTATCATCATCATCGTCGTCATCGTATTCATCATCATCATCATAATCAACATCATTATCATCATCATTATCATAATCATCATCATCATCAACAGCAGCTGCAGCAAAGTCTTCAACATCAGCTTTATCATCATCATAGTCGTCGTCGTCGTCGTCGTCGTCGTCTTTTCCAAGATCACTGCTTCTATTTTCAGTGAACAATACATTACAACGGTGTGCTTACGTGATGACAAACTCTTACTGGACACTTCTGATTGTTGTCTCACTGGCAATGCAAGGTGAGCATTTTATCAAATAATACCATATCCATATGCTGATATAATGCAAATATTTAGGTTTTAAAGGGCGCATATGGCTGCTTGAAAAACATTCCACTTATTTTTCATGTTAAGTTATTATGCAACAAGAAAGGAATAGAACTTAAACAGGTCATTGCTTTTAAGTTGGTCTGTTCATATGTTCTGCCTTTCTGTGTTTTTTTTACTCATCTAAAACGAAGGCCGAATTAAATCTTTATTGTTTAGCTCACCTGGAACGAAGGCTCGGATCTGGAGAGTTGAAATGGGATTAAGTCGAAAAACTTGGAAACTTTTACTAGAAAGGGACATTTTATGTAATATCGACAGGAATCCATTGTCATTGTCTGAAAGCTATCGAAGTGATCAGACCCCTTTACATTTCCCGTTTGATGTGTTCAAGATCAGTTGTTATTGTTAAATGCCAATTCTACCAAACATAAAAGTCATTTGAACTAGTCATACGCTCAGGGACTGACGAAACTTTGAACTATCCATAATCATAGTAATGGACCCTCCTTTTCTGAAAACAAGTCCAAATTCCCTATATATTATTGCATCCTGTAAATCCTATTTAATTCGCGAGGATTATATTGACGCGTAATTTTGCGAGAGCTTTCACTCGCGAAAATTAAATTATCCCATAATGAGGTATGAAAATAGTATGGCGACATGGGCATTCGGAAACGCGAATATATCATCTCGCGAATAAATTTTAAAAATTGTGTTTGGCTAAAATAATGTCTGCGAAAATTTCCAGATTTACAGTAATCTTTCATTAGATCTACATCAAACCGAATATGTTAAGTTGCAAATTCCCTGTGCGTTTCACGTAACGTACGAGTTATATGAAATTTTTAGCCTTGTATTGAAGGAGTTTAGCAGGGATGCTCATTTTCAGCCATACTTTTCTCCGACTATCTAAGGCTGTGTATCCAATGAACGGTGTCATTTGGTCATTTTTTGTCGAAGAGGTAACACTCTAAAGGAAACTGTAACAGGCCTGTTACTGTGACAACTCTAGAAATGGCCACTTAAGTCCGTGATATTGTTATTGGTGACACACCATACATAACGTTTTTATGCAGTTAAGAAACAATTAAGGTTTTCATTGAAGTAACTTTTTATACTTACTTTCAGCAAAATTTGACAACATCAAAATTGGTGAGATATCTATGATGTTATCCAACAGTGGATCATCCTTAAGTGAAACAGTTTTGGCTTTTTAAAATACATGATATATGGGAAAGTTGTAAGTAGTTATATAAGCGTAATTGTCAAAGTGTCAATGTCATGGGGTGAACAGTCATTGTCATAGGGACCAATGTAAAAAGCTGCATACACGACCAAATTTGCCAGATAAGCGCCTTGAAGCTCCTTTGGCTTCCGGTTTCATTATGTTGTAAGATATACCAAAGCTCCAGTGTAGGAATGGAGCATTTCATTTCAGTTCTTAACTCATTTTCAGTATACACGGTCATATGGCTAGGAATCATTAGCTGCTGAATTTTTTTTTACGTATTGCTACCAATGATCATACCTAATGTACGCTCAACACGGCGATGATTTGCCCCAAGTTAGCACATTATAACACAACCAATATACTTTCAAAAGGCCCACACTTGTCCAAATATTCCACTGACTTTGTGTACTTGACTTGTCCATGGTAAACGTTTTGTAATCTATACTTTTGGTGTATCACTTCTGGTCACAATGTGTCTAGAAATGTCAGTCTTATTTGTCAAGAGAAATGCACCATTAATACTAAGCATCTTATGTTACAGGTTGTGCAGTAACAATGAGGGAGGGATACTTCGTTGTCCGGCCTGATGGTCAAGCTCGTGATGTGGACATGAATTTCAGAGTTTATTCCGGAAATAACATTGTATCCTGTGCTCTTACTTGTCTCGTGAACAATTGTAAGATAGTTGCATATACGTCTACAGCCAAACAATGTTTACTTTTATATCCGGGAGCGTTTTTATTGCCACAGACTGCTGGAACAACAATGATTGAACGAAATATCTAGGAATGAAACAAAGCATGTCAAAAGCATTTGCCGTCTGATTTGATATAAAGGACAACATACATACTTTACATACTAAAACGTTTTATGTTATATACAGTAAAACTTGCTTTAGCGACCACCTATGTATAACGACCACCTGCTCATAAAGAATTTTGCTGTCCCCAATACAATTCGTGTACAGATCAACCTCTACATAAAGACTACCTACCAATAAAGATTGGTTTTGTTGTGTCCGTAAGAGGGTCTTTATATACAAGCTTACTGTATATATATATATATATATATATATATATATATATATATATATATATATATATTACATGACTCTCTAGTTTCTGATTGACTCGTATCATACTTTCTGTTCTCATTCAATCGTCATATCAACCGATAAACTGCTGCGTATGTTGATATAACAATCCGACAAATCGAGGTCGTACCAAAAAATACAAAGATATTCCGAATTTTGACACGCTCGCCATTCATTGTGTGGCCAATCATCAACTCTGTCTAGCTATATTTAGCGTCAATGAATTGCATTCAAGATGACAGACGACGAGAGTGTTTTCGTTTCGCCACAGTTGACGATGACGGTGTCCAAACTTAATTTGGAAGAGAAGGATTCTAAAAATACGACGTGCAAAACATTTAACTGTTTAAAACTGTTCTATTTTAGTTGTACATCCTGAATAAGACCACAATACGTGGCTAGACTCCTACATCTTAGACCCGCTGTACGTGGCTAAACTCCCACATCTTAGGTCTACTGATATCCACATCTTAGGTCTACTGATATCCACATCTTAGGTCTACTGGTATTTGTGAATAAAATCACAATACGTGACTAGACTCCCACACCTTAAATCTACTGATATTTTTGAATAAGATCACAATACGTGGCTAGACTCCCACATCTTAGATCGACTGATATTTGTGAATAAGATCACAATACGTGGCTAGACTCCCAATCTTATGTCTACTGATATTTGCGAGATTTACATATTTGTATCAAACTAATTAAATGTCCTGTAATAAAATAATTAACGACCTCATTTTCGGTTAAAACATGGAGTTATCAACCCTTCGGTCTCCGGAAAATATCTCTTTTCTTTCTTGGGTTGATAACACCAAGTATTAACCTCAAATGAGGTCGATAATTGTTTTTAACACACACACACACACACACACACACACACACACACACACACACACACACACACACACACACACACATATATATATATATATATATATATATATATATATATATATATATAATATATATATATATATATATATATATATATATATATATGTGTGTGTGTGTGTGTGTGTGTTCACAGATGTTGGTGTTCTCAACATGATAAACGTGAATTCTCAACATGATCCATTTGAAAAGTTAAACGACAATGTATAAGTTCAAAGTTTTATTGTTGTTATTTTAATTTCTAAATAATACTTTGATACAATATTATATCAGTATAAACACGTTGGTAACAAAGTCATATTTCCGTATTCGTTTTTGCTTGTTAGTTTATTTTTTAGTTTTTCATCCCGCAAAGAATTCTTAATTTTATACGGAAATGTTACTAACTGTGGGTTTAGCAATGATAACACCATTTAAATTCTAAATTTTTCAGAAGCTAAGGTAGTCATCGTTTTTTCAGCGATTCCTCTTAGACGGATTTGGCAATGTAATTAGATTTAATATTTGGGCTTGTCTTATACCACTTTACATTTAGAAAATCTATTTAAAATTGGAGCTCAACCGATGAAGTCTAATTGACAGAAGCGATGGTCTTGAGCAATCTAACTTTGGTATTATGTTTATAATATATAGATGATTATGTGGCTTTCAATAGGATATTTTTATGTTCACAGACATTTCGGACGAACCAATGGTTTTGAATGTGAGATGGTGTTTTAAAATCAAACTTTACAATATGTTTGTCATTTCATCAATACAACCTGATAATTGTATACGATAAATAACACCGTAATTAATAACTCGGACACTGGAAAAGCTGGTAATTAGCAGAAATCCAATATGGCCGGCAAAAGGCTAGGTCCAAGCACTATTTCACCCAGTAAGAATATGGTTAAAATAATTGCTACAGATGTTTATTATTTGGTATTATGTTTATGATATCTATAACCACTAGGTCGTTGCCACTGCTGGTGGATCGTTTGTAGTCCGGTCAAAATAAGGCTGAACTTTGAACAAATTGCAACAGAATGTTTTTCGCTTGCATATTGTTAAAGGGACTGTACTGAGCATAATAGCCAAAACCCGCCACATTCCGACACCGGGAAAAGTGCTAATTAGCATAAATGCAATATGGCCACAAAAAGGCTACAGGTCCAAGCACTACTGCAGCCAGTAAGAATATAGTTAAACCTAAAAAGAATTGCAACAGTTGTTTATTACATTCCATCATGTTAAGAGGATTCAAAAATCATTATAACCAAAATTCGCAAAATTTCGACACTGGGGAAGGGTCTAACTAGTATAATCCAATATGGATTGTCAGCATCAAGTAAATTTAGTAAATAATTCCGGTGTCGGAATGTGGCAGATTTTGGCTATTATGCTCAGTCCCTTTAACAATATGCAAGCGAAAAACATTCTGTTGCAATTTGTTCAAAGTTCAGCCTTATTTTGACTGGACTACAAATGGTCCCCCAGCAGTGGCAACGACCTAGTGGTTATAGATATCATAAACATAATACCAAAGTTAAAGTGCTAAAGACGATCGTTTCTGTCAATTAAACTTCATTTGTTGAACTCCCATTTTAAATATATTTTCTAAAGAGAAAGTGGTATGAGACAAGGCCAAAAAATAAATCTAAACGTATAGCCAAAATCCGTCCAAGAGTAGCCACGGTAAAAAGATGGCTATATATGGCTATATTAGCTTTAGATGAATTTAGAATTTGAAATGGTGCTATTATTGCGAAATATTACTTTAGTTTAAAATTATCAGCTGGTACCGAAATACCAAGTACTAGGTTTAAGTATATCCTCGGGGACTCAAACGTTTAGTTTACTTTTAACCTCGTGTCTTTTCAAATTTCAAATTAAATTAAAGAGAGTTAGATAAACATGATAATAAACATAAACGAATTGTTGAATCTGTTTTTACCCCAATTGAAAATGTGTATATCAAAGAGCATTATATCATACCCAGACGCCGGTCTACAATCTGATACATCTCCATATAAAGTCAAACCTCTCTATAATGTCCCCGTTTCATTTGCCATCTCGCTTTACGCCACAATTTTTGAAAGTCCACTTTTCCGATATTTCCTATAATACCTTTTAAAGTTCCCCCAACCTATAACCAAACCCCTGAACAATGCCAAATTTGGGCTGAACAAATTGTGGCAGTATAACGATGTTTTTCTACATTTTCCTGATTCGGCCATTTGTCCATTAGTAAAATGAGGTCAAATTTTCATTTTTCAGAAATTTAGAAGATTTAATCGACATTTATTTATTTACATATATCAATAAACCATAATATCGTTTAACGATTTGAGATTCGTGTAACAACAATAGCAATTGTAGATTTTATTCCTATTCTTAATATGTATGTAGGAATGTGTAAAGCTACAAGGTTAAACATTTATAAATTACAAACAATGAACTAAGAACGGTTATCTTACGGTGTGATCTGAAAGTAGATGGTGATTTGTTTATACCGATTGTGGCAAGGAATGCCCCTTATATCTTCTGATGTGAATTTGGTGTTGGATTATCATGTAGCATCTACCATGCCATCTGACCACCGTAAATATTAACTGTTTGTCAGTGACCTTCCTCTTCGAGTATCTTTCCAGTTTACTGTAAAACGTATGACATTTGAATAAAATAAAAAATTGAATTAAAATGTCAGAAGAAAACACAGCCCAATTGCTCTAACAACTGTTGTAACATTTCAAAACATTTTTTATTACATCGGGGTCATCAAGTTTAAACTAGAACTTGGGACTTTGGCATTTTAAGTGTTTGTTTTGAATGCAACGGACGATGCTTTTCAAAATATCACAAAATTTAAAAGTTCATTATAGATCATGAGTGTACAAATAAATATATACTGACTCATGTGTGCTGTTTAATTTTTCAAAATAAATACCTCGTGATTATGCCGTGGTATTGCTATCATATTTGTCAGCGTACTATTGCTCTTATTGAAAACACAAGTAATCACAAATTGTATGATATTCATTATTTCCATTCTTCTTTATTGAAGCATCAACCGATGTTATTAGCTCATTCAATATTGCTTATATTAATATATTTTTGTAGAATGAACCTCAGCAAGAGGTAATAGAATAAGGCGTAGAGATTCAGCAATATATAAATGAATCCTAGATGATAATTAAACAGTGTATATATCTAAATTTAAAACTAACTTCATGTGTCCAGTTGAAACTGGATATTTTCGTTCTTATTTGAATTTAAAAAAATGTACGCCAGAAAAGACTATTTACATTCTTTATTAGATATTTAACCTTTTGACAAAGATGATAATATTATTTCGTTGTTCTTTTACGTTCGTAATCAGTTTGACTAGGTGGTTAGAACATTGGGGTTTTTTTTTTTGCTTTTTTGTGCTCAGATATTAATAAAGATCGATTTGGTTTGTATAGGTTTGACTATAATATATAAATATATTATAGTTACTCTATCAGAACCAGAGCTATTTCAGCATTGCTTTTTAATCCTTGAAAACTCCCACCTCTTAACATTCAAGTCCAACTAGAACTCCATCAGATTTTAGGAGATGAGAAAGTGCTCCATACTTTCAAAATGATCTCCTCTGGGGTACATTGTAAACCTTCTCCCTCTTCCACCATTAAAAACTTAAATGATCGAAAAATTGTTCAGAGGATTAAAGCAATATTAAATTTAAATTTTAAATTTAAAGGACTAGTCAAAGATTTGACGTGATATGACTTAAAAAGTTGTGCAATGTAGTTATTCTAACGATGATTAATTCAAAAGCAATCTTTTCAACTTGTTTTTCATAGCATTATTTCTACCTAGTAATTGTATATTTGGAATAAGACTAATTAAAGAGTGGAATTGATTTTATGAATTTTTCGATAAATGAAAGTAATACAAATCGGTTTCAGCGGTGAATATTTCTGTGATAAATGTTAGTAACAAAATTCAATTACGGTATATTGACACAACACTTAATATACAATTTCAAAGGTTATTTATATAATTATGAGAGATGAGTCGTGTGTATAATTGCAGGGCTAAAACGTAAGATTTTAGCGATGTTAGCATATGTTTTGGAAGATAGTGTTCGAATTTTTACTTTTATTTTTCAGCGTTTTTCTGCTTTCACGGCTCTGTTTATCTCCTGTGTTATTTTCTAGAGTAGGTCGCAACAAAATAATAGCGACAAAACCAAGTGGCACAAACCCAATCAATTTCAAACAGTGTAAGAATAAATGATTGTAATTAAAAAAATATCGAAGGTACGGCGACAAACTGAGAAATCAACACGATGGTTTATTGTGTTTTGTTTCGTGGACTTATGTGTTATATTTCCAACAGGCAGCTTAATGATGTATTTTAGATGTAAAATAAAGGTCACATTAAAGTTCATACATTTCTCATATTCTACTTTATACATTAACTGCGGTAAAGTAGTGTAAGAAAAGTTAGAATTAATAGTAGCTTACGTCACACTCAATGAGTTACTGGTGGAAGATTACAACATACCCAGTTAAAAAACAGCAATCTTCCGCCAGTAAACTGACTAACACTTTCACATTGTCAAAATAGGTTCCAGTACAATTCAAGCTCACGATGTCTCCATGGGATTAAGGGTTTGTTCAATCGCCCGGGGAAGCCCTTTTCTTGTTAGGAAACACCAATAATGATAAGTATACATCTTTACAATTTAATGAGTGTTTTCACGGGATAATTATTCTATCAGAATTATTTTTATAGGTAAATATCTACAACCAAACCTGTTCTACGAGACTATTGATGGGACTATGTACAAAAGGCTTGTCATAACAGGTTGTCTTTTAATTCAGTGGACCTAAACTTTACCCTTTAAAATTTGCAAAAGAAAACGTTAGCTTTACATCATTCATTCTAGCTATATTCAGTTTAATGCCAGTTGATCTATCTCTGTTAGGACGAGGGTTTTGTATTGATAATTTTGTATCATCTATTTGTCCTTGTTAAATGAAATCTGTATTGATTCTGAATCATTTATTCGTCCTTATTAAGTGATATCAGTATTGATTTTATTGTCTGTTTGTCTTTTTTTTAAACAAATACCGATTATTCTACAATTCTCATAATGAACGACTTACTTCACATAGTACGACATGTATTCAGTACAGTTTACCTCCCTTTCACCGTTAAATATACATTGTATAACTGAATGTCACAAGAGCTCTATATATTTTGATATACAACGGCACCTTTGACATGTCGATAAGTGATTGTTACTTTTCCGAGACACCTGATCCCATCCCAGGATCTTCCTGGGTATGTGTTTGTCAATTGTTCATCAGATGTGTTCATTGTGTGTTGGACTACATGACGGTAATATTTTCATACGAAAAATAAATAAATGATTCCACTTTGGCATCTCCTTTTACATTGTATTGCCACTTTGGCATCTGCCTTATACGTTGTATTAGCGCTTTGACATCTCCCTATACATTGTATTTTCACTTTGGCATCTCCTTTCACATTGTATTGCCTCTTTGGCATCTCCTTATATTGTAATTGTCCTCCCATATGGCCAAAACTGTGGACTGTACAGTACTGTATATAAAAATATTGATTTTCATTTCCTTCAGATATTTCAGACGGAGTTAGGATAGCGTTTTCCTGTAAACTGATTGGAAATGGGAATAATATATTAACTCGTTAGATATCTAAAATGTCTGCATACATTGCATTTTGACTCTATTTCGATTTTTGACAACACTCTGTTGTTTATTACAGATTAGAATGACCACGACATAGCCCGATTAGCACAGCTTCCATACGTAATGAATCAGAGATAACAGTGTCATCAAGTATATAATTAATCTATAAATATTTGTGACTACAATGGCCACTGAATTTAAAGGACGGAAACCAAGTGTCGAAAAATCAAATTGTGCAAAGGTGCAGGTATTAATGAACCCTATTGAATGGTTTTGGTATGTTCATTACCAATATGTGATAGGTAACTTGTGTCAAATTAGTCCAAGAATGTTTTATACTGTCCGACAGGATTCAAACTCACCTTTTAAGGTGAGAGACTATGATTCGTGGTATAAATCTTAACCACTGAGGATTTGTGATCAAGGGAAACTGATGTCTAAGGGCATTCAATGCACATCATCACTATAATATCCACAAACAAATTTAGATGTCGCAGTTTTAGTAAGATGATTTTGTATAAATGGATAAACTGCTTAGGGGTTAGTTGCTGTCGTGAGGATATGACACAGGTTTAGCGTTTGAAATGATATTTCCAAAATGTTCGGTAGAAATATGTTGAATAAAACATTCACGAGTTGACGTGGATCATGGTATGTAATCTATGATTTGAAAATGTGTTCTGTACGGAAGCGTTTTGTTATTATCATAAAATCAAAAAATGAAAGGGGCATTAGCTGTTGTTTTTTTCAAAAATTTCCCCAAAACTTTTACCACTTAGATTGATGTACAATGACACTAGAGGCTCCCAGGAGCCTGTATAGCTCACCTGGACTATACCGACCAAGTTTAGTTTCAAATTGCAGAGCAGTTTCAGATGTGTTTCCCATTGGACCTAATGTTAAACTTTGTTATCCGTTGGAAGCCTTCTTGGATGGGATGTGGACCTGCTGAACATAATTTTACAGGGGACCAACCAAATACTTTTGTGATTAAGTTTGGTTCCAACTGGCCTGGTGGATTCAGAGGTTGAGAATATCTCTGATTGTGTTTTTCCATTGGGTTCAATGTTTAACCATGTTTGCGCTGATGGCCATGTTTTTGGTGCATGGGCAAAATTTTAGCAAGCTGTAGCTGCGGTACATTGCCCACAATTGACTGAAAAAAAGAACTTAACGCAGGATAGTCCGGCAGAAGTATGGCGGCACTGGGAAATGTTATATAGATTTTTTTTAGGATTGATTTTGGTAGTTTAGGGTGTCCTCTTTCAGAATCTGCCGGATGAACCTCGGGCACCCTTGAGCATTTTGGGAAATTCAAGATGGCGTCCAAGATGGCCGCCATTTCAGGTAATCTACTATAACTCCCATAGTGTTCGGTCTAGAATGATAATTTTTGTGTCTAACCACATGTTTTCGGGATCAAAGAATGAAATCATTCATTACATTGTAGAGTAATTACATCATAGTTAAATCCAAAATGGCGGCCGATATGGCAGAATTTTTAGCCGCTGATCAAAGCTGTTTCAAATGCAACCATGTGAGAGTCAAATGGCAATTTTTGGAAAAAGCAACTTGCGAATTTTCATGCGTAAAACAATTTATTTTCACTAGAATATTGACTAGACTAGACGGTGAACAGTGAAAGTCGGTGGAACAGGATACCAGCCAATGTGAGCCATAGATAGGTTAAGCTTTGTTTCCAGTCGGGGATTACCGTCGAATAGTTTCTCTTCGGTGATAATTCAAATTTACAAAAAGTTGATATTTTGAATTTATACATGGCAGTCGTACCAACAATTACTGAATTTTTTTGAATTCATAGCCATCGGTCATCAGTCATCAGTAACGGATTAAGGACCACCAGGGCCGGAGGCAGCGAGCCTTATTCCGAACCCTTTATTTGGGTGAAAAGGGCTATTCTCGGGGTAAAAGGGCCTCTTTTTGGGGTATAAATGCCAGGGCTGGAGGCTACAGTCTCAGTTATAATCCGGCACTGTCAGCCATTTCAGTCATTTGGCTGATTTTCTATGTACGTTTAAAACTATGGTCTAAAATATCTTTTTCAGTTTCAGATTACAAGCTAACAGTATGGCTGATGAAAATGGAAAATGCTTTTTTAGTTGGAAATTCAGCTGTGACGCTAAAGAGGAAAGATTGATCAAGGCAGGTTCCGTACGGATTCTAAACGTCATCACACATAATAAAATGTATGATGACAACATACATTACACGCTACAGGAACAGCTGGACAGTAATTCTAATTTAACTATTAACTGTCATAAAAGCTGTGTTTCAACTTGTACATCGAGTCATCAGCTTGAACTATTTAATAAACGAAAATTGTCTCAGTCAACTTCGCCCTACATTCCTCAAAAAGTAAGGAGACAATCATCCGCAGCTGGTACTTTTGACTGCCTTCAGGACTGTTTATTTTCTGGGGAAAATGTGCACTAACCAATGACAAAAAGAACCCGTCACGTCGGAGGTCAGCATACAATTTCCGACAAATAACAAGTCCCGAGAGAAAGACGACACTGAAGGTATCAATATCAGAAGAATGCGCTGTTTGAAATGATAACTGAGCGAAAGAAGTTAGGCTCAGAGTTCATGGGATAATAGGTGATATCCATGTCGCTGATTGTTGTGTAATGAGCCTAGACAACGTACATGCTCCGGAAATGATTTTCTGTAACTGTGACCTAGTTTCCAGAAAGTAGGTCAGACAGGCCTTAGTACCCCAAAAAGCACATGTAGGGCAAACGAGGATCATTTATGTGAAGTATGGTTCCAATCCACCCTGTAGTTTAGAATGTATGCTCCTGAAACGAAATGTGAACAATTTTCAATAACTGTGACCTAGTTTCCAGAAAGTTGGTCAGACATGCCTTAATACCCTAAAGGCACATCTAGGGTACATAGGGATCATTTGTGTAAAGTATGGTTTCAACCCACCCATTTATATAGCTATCTATTATAGTTTTTGAGATAGTATCCGAAATCTATGAAAATCGCTAAAAATTCGACATTTCAGGGGCCATAACTCAGAATCAATATATCAGATTCTTTCGAAATTTTTAACACAGGTATATCTTGTCTTGCTGATAATTTTTGGCCAGCTAGTTTTGATTCATTTTGTATCATTTTAGAAAAAAAAATTTTGTTCCATATGGCCTGGTGGTTTCAGAGAAGCTTTTTAAAAAATGTTTACGACAGGCGGACGACAGACGCAAAGTGATGGCATAAAACTCTTTAATTCCTATATATTTTGTGAAAATTGCTTGGAAAATTTTTGTTATTGTACATCGAGTACAAGTAATTAAAGTAGAAAAAATCTAAATATTTCTTTTTTGGTAAACACAGGTTAAGCTCCTTTAAATTCAAATGCAAATCAAATGCTTCTAATTTGTTCTCAAACATGATGCAACTTTCAAATTATTTAAGATCACAGTGGTATCATGTGTAAGGACCTTTTGTAATTGAATGTGTTTGTTTTGAGTTCCACCGACATTTTGTTTTATAAAAATTAAAATTATATTGCAGATAGTACCAATAGGTAAATATATAGTCTGGTATTTCGTTCAATATTAAAAATGAATATTTGGTTATTATACCATGGCTTTGCTATCGTATTTGTCAGAACAATATTGCTGTTATTGAAAATCACAAATTTTCGCCAATATCTCCAATCGTCTTTATTGAAGCAAATACTGTTGTCATTATCTCGTACAGCACACTTATATTAATCTATTTTCTGAGTATGAACCTAAACAAGATGTGAAAAGATCATATGAATAACGGAGAGAATTCCATGAGTCCCGAAAAATATAAGCAAGTCTAAGACAATATAAAGGTTTTGAAAATATGTGGCCAGCTGAAACTAGATCAAAATGTGTTTAATAAAACAACAAAAACAAGCCGTATAATTAATTTCACGTGTTCTCTAGGGAGGTTCAGTACGGAACCTGATACGTGCCACATGTAGTAATAAAAATATGTCGTTATAACGACATATTATCTTGTTAAAACGTATCAGCTTTCGTAGTTCAGAAGACTAATCAGATGATTATTGGACAATTACGGATCTCTGAAAAATCACTTTCGATATGTATTGCACGTAACTGTTTAAATGCAATTAAATATATATTGAAACTTTTATTGTATTTTGTTTTATCTATAATGTATTTTGTGTGCTGGAGAAGAATATTATACAAGCATTCATAAATAAATTTAATATTATTTTATTTGTCGAAATTAGAACCTTGCAACGTAAGAGAAATCGCGTGTTTGTCTTGTCGTCGGTCATTTTAAAACCTTAAATTATATCATTTATGCGATAAGATAGTGTCGTTCATGATATGGTCAGTAATATCTGGTTCTAAGATAAAAGAAAAATAATTATGTATGTGGGAATCAAAGAAATATTTGAATAACAAAAATTCCCTTCTAGATAAAATGTTATTAGTCACATATACTTATTCAGTCTTTTAATGTGTCGGACTTACAATAATGTCTTACATATCGAATCTAGAAAATATTAGAATGATAATATATTATCTTATGTATCTTTGAAGCATTTCCTGAAAAGGAAATTACCAATAAACCAATGATTTGCAATTTGCAGAATGTTGTTGTTCGTTTGATTATTTTATGTTCTTAGAATGACAGGTGAAATCAACAGTTGTATTATAAAATAAACTTTAAAACTCATTAGAAAACTCACGCGCACACACAAACACATAAATATACACATATACACAAAATACGCAAACAATCATACCTACTCATACATATACGTAAAAGAGAAACATACCCACTGTAAAATAGACACATACAGATAAATACACCCACAGAAAAAGAGACACGTAGACAAATAAATATACATAAACACATATACACATCAACATAAACAAATAAACACTCCCACAAAAAAAAACAGAAAAGTAGACACATTAACATACATACACATAAACATAAACACATATACAAATCAACGTAACACATAAACACACCCGCAGAAAAAGAGACACGCTGAAACATAAACACAAATACACATAAACGTAAACACATATACACATCAACATAAACACATAAACACACCCACAGATAAACAGACACGCTGAAACATAAACACAAATACACATAAACGTAAACACATATACACACCCACAGATAAACAGACACGCTGAAACATAAACACAAATACACATAAACGTAAACACATATACACATCAACATAAACACATATACACACCCACAGATAAACAGACACGCTGAAACATAAACACAAATACACATAAACGTAAACACATAAACACACTCACAGATAAACAGACACGCTGAAACATAAACACAAATACACATAAACGTAAACACATATACACATCAACATAAACACATAAACACACCCACAGATAAACAGACACGCTGAAACATAAACACAAATACACATAAAGGTAAACACATAAACACACCCACAGATAAACAGACACGCTGAAACATAAACACAAATACACATAAACGTAAACACATAAACACACCCACAGATAAACAGACACGCTGAAACATAAACACAAATAAACATAAACGTAAACACATATACACATCAATATAACACATAAACACACCAACAGATAAACAGACACGCTGAAACATAAACACAAATACACATAAACCTAAACACATATACACATCAATATAACACATAAACACACCCACAGAAAAACAAAAACGTAGATACATAAACACAAATACACATAAACGTAAACACATATACACATCAACATAAACACATAAACACACCCACAGAAAAACAAAAACGTAGATACATAACCATACACATACCCACAACAACATACACGTAGACACATAAACACACAGAAATAAACACAAAAATACACCCAGAGAAAAATAGAAACGTAGATACATAAAAACACCAACAAAAATACACAAAGACACATAAACATACATAAACATAAACACATACAAATAAACATTAAAACAAATAAAAGATAATCTTATGCTTAAGTATAATTGGCACTGATAACACCGTTTAAATTCTAAATTTTTCAAAATCTAAGATAGTCATCTTTTACAGTGGTTACTCTTAAGAGGATTTCGCTATCCATTTTGATTTATTATTTGGCCTTGTATTATACCACTTTCCCTTGTATTTAAAATTTGAGCTCATCTGATGAAGTGTAGTTGATATATATATATATATATATATATATATATATATATATATATATATATATATATATATATATATATATATATATATATATATATATATATATATATAAGATATATACATAAGATATTTTTCTGTTCATATATTTTTAGGACGAGCCCAGTAGTGTCAATCGCTGAAGGTGATTGAAAAAATTTAAAATCAAACTAAACAACATTTCTTTAATACAACCTGATAATTGTATACGATAAATAAGACCGTAATTAATATATAATGTTTCTGATGAAATGAAGTAAAACAGGTCGGTTTCAGTGGATGATGTGTATGTGATAAGTAGTGGTAATGAAATGACAATAAAGGTATATGAAGTACGTAAAACACATCTGATGAGCTCATCTGATGACGTGTTCCCAATAAGATATTTTTCTGTTCATATATTTTAAGGACGAGCCCAGTAGTGTTAATCGCTGAAGGTGATTGAAATAATTTAAAATCAAACTAAACAATATGTTTTTCATTTCTTTAATACAATTATAAAAATCTCAGATACCAAAGTATAAATCAATAGGATGTCCAGGACATAGATACAAATCCGGAAAAATGGACAAACACGGACCTCTGGAAACCAAGAGGTGGGATCAGGTGCCACGGAGGAGTAAGCATCCCCTGTCGACCGGTCACACCCGCCGTGAGTCCACAGTCAAGTCCAATGAAACACGTGAGGAGTGTATCCTCGTCACAATTGGTACAGACGTCTCAACAACCGCCAACGAAAAGGCAACTCAACATTTCACTTAGTGAAACAGAGTATTCGCAAACAAGACTATTATACCGACCATAAAATTTGCGGAAACGTTGACATTAAACGCGGTTTTCGATATCCCTGTGTCAATAATTTGTCAATGAGTAGTTTACCTCTGTATATGAAATCTTCATATGTTGTGCACGCCCTGGCATATCGGATCATTTGTGAAATATAAACTCCATATGCAGGTGACTGAGGGATATTACTACTTAAATGTGGAAAATTTACGATGGGGAAAGCCGAAATCGTCGCGTTTATCGTATAGCTTAGTTGCTAATTTCCCGTCTGTGTTTATATTAAGTAAAATGTCTAAGTATGAAGCGTGTGTACTTGATTCTGTTGTATCTTTAATTTCTAGTTCGCTGGGATATATCGCATTGACATATGTATGAAAATTGTCATTATTAATTGACAAAACGTCGTCGATATATCTAAATGTCAAATTAAAAGGACACCGCTAACTTTTTCTTCTTTTGATTCAGCAGTTTCTGAATGAAGTCTGCTTCGTATGAATAAAGGAACAGGTCGGCCAATAAAGGAACACAATTGGTTCCCATAGGAATGCCGACAGTTTGTTGAAAGACCACGTCTCCGAACATTACAAATATATTGTCTATTAGAAATTCCAGCATGTTTTTTATATCAACTTCAGTATACTTATGTGTAGAATCAGAGTGGTGTTTGACGAAATAAGTATCCTGATAGCCAATCACTAGATATTTAAATTTTCGGGTACCACCTTTAGTGAAAAAGCAGTTGTCTATGATGCTAAAAAGTATTTCTTTTAATTTTTTATGTGGAATAGCAGTGTAAAGAGTTGAGAAATCATAAGTTTTGATACTGTGAATTCGAGAAAAATTGTGTGCCTTCAAATTTTCTAAAAGCTGTTTAGAATTTTTAAGTATCCACATCTGATTTACACCGCTTCTGGAATAAGCAACTGTACAGTATTGTTGAAGTTTCTCCTTAACAGCTGTCAATATCTTGGTAAGGAGTAAAGATAAAGGTTTGGTAGAACATTTGCTGGATCCTGCTATGTATCTTTGCTTATATGGGTTTTTATGAAGTTTAGGTATCCAGTATGATTCTGGTGGATGTGCTATTTCAAAGTCACTTTTAGCAATGGGGTTCGAGTTTTTACTTTCGGTCGAAATGGTTATGGTATTTGGATGTTGATGTATTGACACAACACTTTTCATTTAATTCGAAGTGTTTTTGATATAATCATGGAAAACAATCACCGATCCTTGCGTATAATTGCATTCTTAATAAATCAGTATTAGCAATGTAAGTATATATGTTTTGTAAGATAGTGTTTGAGTTTTAACTTTTATTCTTCAGCGTTTCACTGTTTATCTCCCGTGTTTTTATGAGTATGTTGCAACAAAATAATGGCGACAAACCAAATGGCACAACTCCATTCAATTCCAAACAGTGAAACAATAAATGATTGTAATTAAAGCTTATCGAAGGTACGGCGACAAGCTGAAAAATCAGTACGAACTTTTATAGTGTTCTATTACGCGGTCTAATAGAACGTTTTTATGTGTGTGGGGTGGGTAAGGTAATCCCGTGTGGTTAGAATCTGTCCAATCTGAGGGTTTCTCGATATTTCCATTTCCACTCAATACATATATGTTTCATTTATTTTCTCCCATGATTCAAACACACGTTTATGTACGTAAATAAAACCTGACGCAAATTAAACACACTGTATTCTTATCACATAGATGTCCTACGTTAAAAGATTATATTGTGACGTCATAATGTGTAGTTTGTCAACACCCTAGGGTGTGGACATATAAATTCTGACAAAATGTCACCCAGTCAATAGTGGTTGTTGAGTCGTCTGTACCAATTGTTCCTCACTCATTTCATTTGAAGTTGACTGTGAACTCACTATGAGTGTAACCGGTCAAAAGGTATGTTATCCACCATGGGACCTGAACGTACTTCTGGTTTTCGAGAAATCCGTGTTTGTCCAATATTCACCAGATTAGTATATATATTCTGGACATCCTGAAGAATTATACTTTGGTATCTGAGATTTTTACAAATTAAGGTAGTGTGGTTTGTATGATCACATAATCACCTCATTCTACTTATTATCGCTATACATACATTTGGCATCTATCTCTGGTAAGATGACGATTCAGTTTTAAAAACAAATTACGTAATAACGATCATTTCAGAAGTATGGGATATTGAAAAACGTGATACCAAATTTAATTTTGATTGCTGGTTGTGTTAAAAAGGTAGTAGCTTTAAGTCGGGTCCTTTATCTAGTAATATACTTTGGTAGGACTTTCCTGAGGTTGCAATCCGTCATTAATTCCAATACGTTACTAAGGTAGGCTAGTATGAGTGACAATGTAACGTGCAACAATGGAATGATTTTTGTGAAAGTTAAATATATTTATTTTCATACATTTTCCTTTAATAGAAAACAAACTGTCATAATAGATATAGAAACAGTAAGTGGTATTCATATTGATTCTGTACCATCTATTTGCCATTGATAAATATTTTTTTCTTTGTATCATCTATTTTTATTTTTGAACAAATATACATTGTTTGCCGATTATTTTACATTTTCTCATACTTTGATGTCATATCTAAATATATGACAATTTCTTCCGTACAGGTTACCTCCTTTTAGCCATGAAAAGATATATCCTAACTTATAACTGATGATCACATGAGTTGTATATAAAATGCAAACAACAATTGTCAACGCTGGGTATGAATTCACTGTAAATCTGACGCCTCGAGGTGAAACTCGAGGTGACAGGGGAAAGCCGATACCCTTTTAATTTTTATAAAACAGTCACATGGTAACCCTTAAATGCTCAATCTTAACCTGTCACAAATATAACACACAGACACATGCAAACAAATACACATAAACTCGCAAATAATCATCAATACAGACAAACAATCGTACACATATGTGATATATTGCAATGTTCTAACTCTGCGATTAGATTTAATGTTCTATGTTTTCAACATTTCATTAGCTAAATGTCCTTTAATGTGTCGCAGTTGATTTCGATGTGTCCGGATTGGTTTACTCATGTTTCTGCTTTGACCAAAGCAGACTCTATGAGACTTTGTAAATATAAAGCCTACATGTGATGTTAAACATCGTTCTGGGCACATAGCCCCGTTCCGTTTGGGATTCTCAATTGTTCTTCGCGTTGAGGCCGTTTTAATATCTAATATGCTTAATCTAATGCACTTGGAGTTTGGGATATCCATTGGTCATTCTTCATTATAGTTCATGGTTATTATATAAAAACTCACAGCATAACTTGCTGTCATGGCAACATATGTATAAGCAAATACACACATGCGCACACTGGAAAAAAGGGATACACTGCCACATGCAGATATGCACACAAATACAAAAACGCAGACACATGAAGACACATGTAGATATGTACACATATACAAAAACACAGACACATGAACACACATGCAGATATGTACACATATACAAAAACACAGACACATGAACACACATGCAGATATGTACACATATACAAAAACACAGACACATGAACACACATGTAGATATGTACATATATACAAAAACGCAGACACATGAACACACATGCAGATATGTACATATATACAAAAACACACACATGAACACACATGCAGATATGTACACATATACAAAAACGCAGACACATGAACACACATGCAGATATGTACACATATACAAAAACACAGACACATGAACACATATGCAGATATGTACACATATACAAAAACAGACACATGAACACACATGCAGATATGTACACATATACAAAAACACAGACACATGAACACACATGTAGATATGTACATATATACAAAAACGCAGACACATGAACACACATGCAGATATGTACATATATACAAAAACACACAGATGAACACACATGCAGATATGTACACATACACAAAAACGCAGACACATGAACACACATGCAGATATGTACACATATACAAAAACACAGACACATGAACACATATGCAGATATGTACACATATACAAAAACAGACACATGAACACATATGCAGATATGTACATATATACAAAAACACATACACATGAACACACAAAGAAGTATATACAATCGTTCATATGGAGTGTAATTTACTGTACATATCAATTTAGGACAGTTCCATGTTTTTGAATATGAGATGTCTGAAAATCGTTGAACATAATTTGTCTTCTACCAATGACTAATTCAAAATGTAACCCAGTAATATGTTTTTCATATCATTTATTGTACCTGAAAATTGTATATCATAAAAATAACGTAATCAAAAATGGTAATTATGGTGTACTTGTTTTTGGATTTAGTAATGAGAATTGAATGACAATTAATGTATGGGAATTTAAAAAATCCAATCAATGTATTAACACAACAGTGAATGTATGATTTCAAATGACATTGATACAATTATGAACGGTGATACTATTGTATAATACCAGTGGTAATAAGTCGCATATGAGTTTTGGAAGTTATTGTTTAAAGTGTATTGGCTTCTTTATGATTGCATAGACCCGTTTATCAATAGTTTTGTTTTGTTTTTGCTATATCAACTGTGCACTGAAATCCACTACTCATCAAAGTTTCAGTTTATTGCCATTCAAATTTTGTTTATCATTTCTTCACTAAGTCTAGTCGTTCGTAAACTTTAAAATAAGTTTATAAAACCTATGCATACACTATATATACATGAGATACGTAAAGTTATAATCCAAGTCTACACACTGTTTAGCTAGGTCGTCATAAAGACAAGACTTGATTTGGTCTTGAGTCACGATTCCAAATTCCTTTTAAAACGGTCACAAGTCGTGTGATCTTAAAACCTCTATGATTTGGGATTTTCGAAAAATGGGAACTTGGTGTCGATTCATGCTACGACATCATAGTTTAGTCTTCAATATGGTGGTTGTATTGTTGTTAAACGTCCCACGGCCAATGAGGGTTCTTTAACGTACCGACACCTACTGTGAAACGGAACCTCGGTTTTTACTGTCTTATCCAAAGGACAGGAATCCGACCTGCCGCCCGCTGGACTCGAACTCACGATCAAGAGTCGAGCGCGCTACCGACTCAGCCAGGTCGGCTTACTTAGGCTTTAAAGGATAATTACTGTTTCTGGTATTACTTCGTTGCTGTGGTCGTAACGTTGATACTTATTTAATGAGGAATTTCAACAGTATTTAACAACAACATCTTATTCAGTATACAAAGTGTCGCTGCAGAGGTAAGTTTAACACAAATCATAATTAATTATCGCCTCTCATCTCTCCAAATCTCCCTACTGTGTGTCTCTTTACTCCTCAAATATCCCTACTGTGTGTGTCTCTTTACTCCACTAATCCCTTTACTGTGTGTGTCTCTTTACTCATCAACTCCCCTTACTGTGCGTGTCTCTTTACTCCACTAATCCCTTTACTGTGTGTGTCTCTTTACTCATCAAATCCCCTTACTGTGTATGTCTCTTTACTCCTCTAATCCCTTTGCTGTGTGTGTCTCTTTACTCATCAAATCCCCTTACCGCGTGTGTCTCATTTCCTCAAATCTCCTTACTGTGTGTTTCTTGAATCCTTAAATCCCCCTACTTTGTGTGCCTAATTACTCCTCAATCCCCTTACTGTGTCTCCCTCAATTCATCAAATCCCCTTACTGTGTGTGTCTATTTACTCATAAAATCCCGTTATTGTTCGTGTGTTTCTCTTTACAGTGTGTGTCTCTTTACTCCTTAAATCTATTTACAGTGTGAGTCTTTACTCCTCAAATCTGCTTACTGTGTGTCCCCCTATTCATAAAATCTCCTTATTGTGTGTCTATTCACTCCTCAAATCCCCTTACTGTGTGGTTCAATCTACTCATCAAATCCCCTTACTGGGTGTGTCTCTCTATTCATCAAATCCCCTCATTGTTCGTGTCTATTTTACTCAGTTCCCTTACTGTATATATCTCTTAATTCCTTAAATATCCTTATTATGTGTCTTTGTACTCCTCAAATCCCCTTACTGTATATGACTCTTTACTCCTCAAAACCCACTTACTGTGTGTCTTTTTACTCCTCAAATCCTTTTACTGTGTGCGTTTCTTTACTCTTCCAATCTCTCTCCTTACTGTGTGTGTGTTTACTCCTAAAATCTCCTTGCTGTTTTTCTTTTTACTCCTTAAATACCCTTACTGTGTATTTGTCTTTACTCCTCAACTCCCTTTACTGTGCAGTCTTATTTCTCCTCAAATACCCTTACGGTGTGTGTCTCTTTACTCCGCAAATCCTCTTCCTGTACGTCGCTCTGAAATCCTCAAATCCCTTTTACTTTAATCCTCAAATCATATTACGGTGTCTCTCAATTCCTCAAATCCATTTACTCTGTGTATCTTATAACTCCTCAAATCCCCCTATTGTTTGTGTTTTAGTAATCCTCAAATCTTGTTACTGTGTGTATCTGTAAATTCCTCAAACCCCCTTACTGTCTGTATCTTTAATCATCAAATCTGTGTGTGTGTCTGATTATTACTAAAATCAAATTACTATGTGTATCTTTACTCAAATCCCCTCCCTGTGTGTGCCTTTACTCCTCAAATCCCCTTACTGTCTATGTCTCTCAAATCTTCATATCCTCTTACTGTGAGTGTCTATGTACTCATCAAATTTCTTTCTTGTGTGTCTTTTTACTCCCGAAATCCCCTTATTGTCTGTGTCTCTTTACTCTCCAAATCCCCTTACTGTATGAGTCTCTCAATGCCTGAAACCCCTTTTGTGTTTTCTTATTACTCCTCAAATTTCCTTACTCTATGTGTCTCTTTACTCCTGAAATCCCCTTACTGTGTCTCTTTACTACTCAAATCCCCTTACTGTGTTTCTCAATTCCTGAAATCCCCTTACTGTGTGTGTCTTTCCTTCTCAAATCTCCTTTCTGTGACTCTCAATTCCTGAAAACGTCGTAGTGTGTGTCTCTTAACTAGTCAAATCCCCTTATTGTGTGTGTGTTTTTACTCATCAAATCTCCCTGTCTACTCCTCAATCCCTTTACTCTGTTTCTCTTTACTCCTGGAATCTTCTTACTGTGAGTCTCTCAGTTCCCAAAATCTCTTTACTGTATGTTTTCCTAAGTTATCAGATCTTCTTACTGTGTGTGCCTCTTTACTCCTCAAATATCCTTACTGAATGTCTCTTTACTCCTCAAATCCCCTTACTGCGTGTCTCTGAATTCCTAAAGTCTCCTCACCGCGTGTCTCTTTATTACTCAATTCCCCTTACTGTGTGTTTCTCTAAATCCCTCAAATCTCCCAACTGTGTGTCTCTTTAAACCTCAAGTGTTCTTACTGTGTGTCTCTTTACTTCTAAATTCCCCTTACTGTGTGTCTCTCAATTGCTCAAATGTCCTTACTGTATGCCTATTTACTCCTCAAATCAACCTACAATGTATGTCTCTTGATCCCTGAAATATCCTTATTATGTGTTTCTCAATTCCTAGTTACCGTGTCTCCTTTTATTCCTCAAATCCTCTTACTGTGTATCCCTCAGTTCCTCAAATATCCTTACAGTATGTCTCTATTCTCCTTAAATCTCCTTCCTACGTGTCCCTTTACTCCTCAATTCTGCTTACTATATGTTTCTCTTTACTCCTCAAATCTTCTTACTGTGTGTCTCTCAATTCCTCAAATCTCCTTACTGTGTGTATTTCCACTCCTCAAATCCCCTTAACTTGTGTGTCTCTCTCAGTACCTCAAATTTGCTTTGTGTCTCTTTACTGTTCAAATCAACTTACTGTGTGTCTGTCAATTCCTAGAATCTCCTTATTGTGTGTGTCTCTGTACTCATCACATTTCCTAACTCTGAGTCTTTTTTCTCCTCAAATCCCATTATTGTGTGTGTGTCTGAATTCTTCATATTTCCTTAATGCGTATCTCTTTATTCCGCAAGTATATTTTCTGCATGTCTGTTTAATCCTTAATTCCCTTTTTACTGTGTATGCCAATTCCTCTATTCTTCTTACTATGTGTCTCTTACTTCCTCAAATCTCCTTACTGCGTATCTTTTTAATCCTCAGATCTCCTTACTGTGTGTCTCTCAATTTATCGAATATCCTTACTGTGTCTCTCTTTACTCCTCAAGTCCTCTTACTGTATATGTCAATTCCCGAAGTCTCTTTGCTGTGTTTCTCTTTACCCCTCATATCTCCTTAATGTGTGATTCTTTACTCCTGAATTCTCCTTATTGTGTGTCTTTCATTCCTCAAATCTCTTTACTGTGTGTCTCTTCACTCTTCAAATCCCCTTACTGTGATTGTCTATCTCAGTTCTTCTAATCATCTTATTGTGTGTCTCTATACTCCTCAAATCCCATTTCTGTAGTGTCTGAATTCCTCAAATATCTTTACTGTGTATCTCTTCATTCCGCAAGTCTCCTTACTGTATGTCTCTTTACTCCTCAAACCCCTTTTACTGTGTATGTCAATTCCTCTATTCTCATTACTTTACTCCTCATATCTCCTTACTGTGTGTATGTCTTTTTGATCCTCAAATTCCTCTTACTGTGTATGCCAATTCCTTTGTTCTCCTTACTGTGTGTGTCTTTTTACTCGTCAAATCTATTTGCTGTGTGTCTCTAAATGCCTCAAATCTCCTTACTGTGTATCTTTACTCCTCAAATCCCCTTACTGTGTATGTCTCTCAATTCCTCAAATCTTCTTACTGTATGTCTCTTTCTTCCTCAATTCTCCTTACTGTGTGTCTCTTTCTTCCTCAAATCTCCTTACTGTGTCTCTGTACTCCTCATATCTCATTACTGTGTGAATACCTCAAATGTCCTTACTGTCTCTCTCTTTACTTCCCAAATCACATTTCTGTGTGTGTCTCGGAATTCCTCAAATATCATTACTGTGTGTCTCTTTATTACACAAACTTTCTGTGTGCCTCTCAATTTCTGAAATCTCCTTACTCTGTCTCTCTTTACTCATCAAGTCCCTATGTAAGTCTCTCATTTCATCAAGTCTTCTTACTTTGTGTCTCTTTACTACTAATATCTCCTTACTGTGTGTCTCTTTACTCCTCATATCACTTTACTAAGTGTCTCCCAGTTCATCAAATATCTTTACTGTGTCTCTTCACTCCACAAATCCCTTTACTGTGTGTGTCTCTCTCTCATTCCTCAAATCTTTTTACTGTGTGTCTCTCTACTCCTCAAATCTCCATAGTGTGTGTCTCTTTACTCCTCAAATCCCATTACTGTGTGTGTCTCTGAATTCCTCAAATTTCCTTACTTTGTATCGCTTTATTCCGGCAGTCTCCTGACTGAATATCCATTTACTCTTCAAATTCCTTTTAATATGTATGTCAATTCCTCTATTCCCTTTACTTTGTGTCTCTTATTTCCTCAAATATCCTAACTGTGTGCGTCTCTTAACTCCTCAGGTCTCCTTAATGTATGCATGTCTCTTTCAAATCTCTTTTACTGTGTATGTCAATTACTCTATTCTTCTTACTTCGTGTCTCTATATTTCTGAATTTCCTTACTGTTTGTGTCTCTTTACTACTCCAATCTCCTTACTGTGTGTCTCCTAATTCCTCAAATCCCTTTACTGTGTGTCTCTTTATTCCTGAAATTCCCTTTACTGTGTGTTTTTCAATTCCTTAAATTCCCTTACCGTGTGTCTCTCAATTCCTTAAATCTCCTTTCTGTGTCTCTCTTTACTCATCAAATCCCCTTACTGTAGATTCCTCAAATCTTCTTACTGTGTATCTCTTTCTTCCTCAAGTCTCCTTACTGTGTGTCTCTATACTCCTAATATCTCTTTACTGCTTGCTCTCAATTCATCAAGTATCGTTACTGTGTGTCTCACTGCTCCATCCCCTTACTGTGTGTCTCTCTCAATTCCTCAAATTTCCTTACCGTGTGTCTCTGTACTCCTCAAATCTCCTTACTGTGTGTATCTCGATTCATCAAATATCATTACTGTGTGTCTCTTCACTCCTCAAACCCCTTACTGTGTATCTCTCTCAATTCCTCAAATTTCCTTACTGTGTATCTCTTTATTCCGCGGGTCTCCTTACTGTATTACTCTTTACTCCTCAAATCCTTTCTACTGTATGTCAATTCCTCTATTCTCCTTACTTTGTGTCTCTTTATTCCAATGTGTCACTTTACTCCTCAAATCCCCTTACTGTTTGTCTCTTTACTCCTCAATTCCCTTACTGTTTGTTTTTCAATTTCTCAAATTTCCTTACTGTGTGTGTCTCAATTCCTCAAATCTCTTTACTGTGTGTTTCTCTTAAGTCCTCAAATCTTCTTATTGTGTCTCTTTCTTCCTCAAGTCTCAATACTGCGTGTCTCTTTACTCCTCATATCTCCTTACTGTATGTGTTTCTTTACTCTTGAAATCTCCTTACTTTGTGTCTCTCCATTCCTTAAATCTTCTTACTGTGTCTCTTTACTCCTCAAATCCCCTTACTGTCTGTGTCTCTGAATTCCTCGCTTTCCCTTACTTTGCGTGTATCTCTACTCCTCAAATCCCCTTACTGTATTTGTCTTTCTATTCATCAATTCCCTTTACTATATGTCTGCACTTCTCAAATCCCTTACTTTGTCTATTCCTCAAGTATTCATATTGTGTGTGTATCGATCAATCCCTCAAGTCTCCTTACTCTGGTTGTCATCCCCTAACTGTATGTGTCCCTCTACTTAAATGTTTTCCTCATTTCCTGAAGTCCTCTTATTGTCTCTGTTCCTCCACTTGAGCTTGAATTATTAAACGGAGATTTGACCTTGACCTTTGATCCAATGAATTTGATATTTCAAACAAATATTTTCAGCATATTTCCTTCAAATCATCTACACGAAAATACATATGGCAATTCTATAGTTGTTGAAATATTTAGAGTTGATAGTTTTATATTTAAAAATAATTATATTAAAAATTCTGTAGCATTTTTAGCTGTTTACAGCTGACATTTCGAGTTGACATTCAAAATAAATTTTATGAAAATGGAAGATAACTTGAAAAAAGAGAATTTTGAAAAAATGAGAAAAAATAGATCTTTTGAAGCTTCATTGGAAAATTTTGAGCGAAATCCGTGACGTTAGTCTTATTTCCCATGTTGTTAGTCATTTAAGTGACTTGTTTCATGACTTAATTATATTTGCCTATATCCGACACCAGAGGGTATATAGTTTTGTTGGTTTTCGTATATAGGCTATATATAATTCGAATACGATATTATTTTTAGCAAATTTGTATAAATCATTTAATATTAGATAGCAACATTATTTTTGTAGCGCATTTATGCATTTGTGATATAGAGACACATTTCACGACAAATTTCAGCTCAACTTCAAACAGGATCGAACACCCTCTCAGTACAGTTGTACAACCTGACGGTATTACACGCAAAATCCTAAATACTTAAAACAATGGCCACATGATATAATAACCTTGTTACTATTACTAGTGATATATGGTGCTAATGATCCGTAACATTTTGCAATTGTGTGTTTATCGGATTAAGAAGAGATTAAATTTTAATGGTATGTACAAAATCACAACTATGTAATCTCACGTGCAAACAAGTAAACATTGTAACTACTAACCTAGTCATATGTGAATTAAATATTAATAAATATATATATATATATATATATATATATATATATATATATATATATATATATATAATATATTGCGTTATATATATATATATATTATATATATATATATATATATATATATATATATTTGCGTTTCTCTTTCAGTTGTGGATTGCTAGATGTCAATATTTGTCCAACAAGTCCATGTATAATATCTCTCTCTCTCTCTCTCTCTCTCTCTCTCTCTCTCTCTCTCTCTCTCTCTCTCTCTCTCTCTCTCTCTCTCTCTCTCTCTCTCTCTCTCTCTCTCTCTCTCTCTCTCTCTCTCTCTCTCTCTCTCTCTCTCTCTCTCTCTCTCTCTCTCTCTCTCTCTCTCTCTCTCTCTCTCTCTCTCTCTCTCTCTCTCTCTCTCTCCAAGGTTGGCATGTCGAGACTACATTAATGGATATTTGTGTATGGAAAATCTGCATGTATCTCCAGGAACAATAGTGTGGTGTTTGCGGGGTTGTTTTAAAAATGTATATCCACTTTGATACGAATAAAAAATATATTGCACTTAGCATCATACGTTTGATGTGGTGATGTGTAGCAGTAACACACACACACACACACAACAGTGTCAAAATAATGTGATGTTTCTCGAAACTCATCAATGAGACCATTTTACTGCGCAAAACATAGTGTCATAAAAAACACTTTTTGTCGACATAATTTATGAGAATATGTTATCAAAATTAAGTCGTTTTGTCAATATAACGCAACTAATTATCACACCATGTCGACATAACTAATCGGATTATCTCAATATTTCTATGGCAGCTTTATGTCATCGTACCATCACAGAAAAACGAATTGATACTGTAAAAAATTACAATAATGCTTACTCACTATATAGCGCACGTATGTATGTATGTATGTAAGTATTATATATATATATATATATATATATATATATATATATATATATATATATATATATATATATATATGTGTGTGTGTGTGTGTGTGTGTGTGTGTGGGTGGGTGTGGATGTGTATGTGTGTGTTAAGGTTGTCAAATCGGTCAATGTTTAGTAACCGGTTAATCGATTGTTTTTCCAATCGAGTACTCGGTTAATATGCGAGCACAGCGAGCTCTTTATTGTAGAAATGTTGCATCTTTAGTCAAATTCAATAATTACAGCGCCCTCTTACGGTCAGAATCCTCCAGTGTGCTCTATGGGCTTCAAAAAGTTTCAATCGGTACATCACAAACGAGGCTCAGCATACAGGTTCCTAGAAATATGACTGCCGTAAATGTCTATTCTTATTGGTTGAATTATACACGTGGTTGAGTACAATGGGCTTTGGACAGCCCGATCCCGTAATAGCCGGATTAGTAACAGCTTAGATATGACAGCCCGATCCCGCTATGGCCGGGCTAGTAGCAACCTAGATATATTTTACCAACATCTTATTGCTCCAATAAAACACCTACGGACCAAATTCAGCATGATTTATATATAATTTGGACATATAATTTCAGCATATATTATATATATTTATATATATATATATATATACTTGTACTTCTCTACACTACATGCATCGTAATTGATCCATTGTCATTTACGTTAGGATTAAACACCTTTCACCTATATCTCTGCGACCGAGTTCTCATGTTCGGAATTCTATTCACTGATATTTTTTGTGTGAATGCGTAGATGGCCAACTGGTTAGATCGTCGGACATGAGAGCCAGGCGTCTGGTGCCGTAGGTCAAGAGTTCGAACCCCAGCCGGGGCATGGTGAATTTGTAGGTACCTTGTTATTTCTGTATTTGTGCTTTATGTATGATTTATTTACGCAGATAATATCATTTCTGATCCTAGGTCCATAGTAAATGATGATGTTGTAGTGATATTTGTGCTTTATATATACTTGTATTTCTCTACACTACATGCATCGTAATCGATCCATTGTCATTTACGTTAGGAATAAACACCTTTCACTTCTATCTCTGCGATCGAGTTTTCGTGTTCGGAATTCTACTCACTGGTATCGAAACATTCATTTTTGTGAATGCATAGCTGGCCAAGTTGTTAGAACGTCGTGCATGAGAGCTAGGCGATTGGTGCCGTAGGTCGAGGGTTCGAACCCCAGCCGGGGTATGATGAATTTTTAGGTACGTTGTTATTTCTGTATTTGTGATATTTAAACATATAATATATATATATATATATATATATATATATATATATATATATATATATATATATATATATATATATATATATATATATATATATATATATATATATATATTCATGTAGAGTGGAGGTGAGGTTCCTTTAAACATCCTTTTACACTATATATACATACTTATTCATGTACATCGTTTTACTGATTATTTGTCTACAGTAAAGCATTTTTCAATGAAAGGTGGGTAATTATAATGTTCATTGTATCTTTCATTCAGAAATTTAAAGATGATCTGTTTGTACTTGATTCGCACACTTTCAATGGAGCACTAAAATTTTGTCATGAATACATTTACACTTTTTAACATTTTTATACTTTTCATATATCCCTCTCAGTGATCTTTGTTTATAGGTTATTAGTATCTCTCTCAACATACAATCTACACCATAATGCAAAAAAAAAAACTCGTTCAATGTAATAATTCAATAATTTCCTTTCTTAACACACAGAAGATATGAACTATGACAATGACCCACCGTAACGTGTTATAAATAGATTTTGCGTTTGTTTAAATTGATATAAGTACTCGACTTGCCGAAAATAAGACGGGTAAAATATTTGTATCATTGAATTAAAAAAGATAATACAAAACGCAGGCGGTCGATGTGTCATAACTACTTGCAGTACTATTTTCAATACTATCTAAGGAATTTATATTTTGAATGCACATACCGATGTAGTTTCAAAATATTTCTATATTAAACAGAAAATTAGTAATACCTACAATGCATTTTCAATGTTATTGTTGGAATACCTATCCCTTCTTTGGAACCTTCGTTCCTCCCGTCTTTCCGAACAAGAGTTATGTTTCATCCATATATATAAGTAATGCTTTCCAGTTTGTTCCTCATTCCATTTCTTGATTAATTCACTCCATGACTTTAGTTGCTTACATGTGGATATACGGTGTTGCTGGTACTCTCGCTCTCTCTCCCTTCTCTCTCATGATGATACAGAAAATGGACACATACATATGAGTGTGTGTGTGTATGTGTGTGTGTATGTGTATTTGTGTGTATATGTGTGTGTATGTGTGTATGTGTATGTGTGGATATGTGTCGGTAGAGCGCCAGATCTTCAACGTTCTCTGGTTCGATCCTCGGTCGTGACAGATTTTCAGAGGTGAATTTCATCTCTAATCCGCACAACTCTATTCCTAGGAAAAGGATAAATGGCCTAGAATGTGCAGTTTGATTAACCCTGTCAGATTGTATAAGTGTAGTGGCATTTAAAAGCTGTTGAGTTACGGACCATTTAAGCAGGGACATAAACACACAGTAAAACACTAAACATCACTCTCCCTGCCTCACAACGACATGCGATAACGGCTTTAAGTAGTCACGCAGCTCGTTATATCAAGCCATAATAACACACACACACACACACACACACACACACACACACACACACACACACACACACATATATAAATCACTAAATCTAACAACACTATATTCTAGAGTGTCGGATCTAAGCGAAGAAATGAAACGAATTGTATAAAGCACTCAAATTACTAATGACACGGACAAAATTGACGTCAAATTTTCGGGACGACCTGTTCCTTTCTCAGGAGTGACCGATTGCCTGTGTCGTAAGTCATTTTAGTGTTTTTATATATATATATATATATATATATATATATATATATATATATATATATATATATATATATATATATATATATATATATATATATATATATATATATATAAAATCGTGCCCTAGCTTGCTGAAGTTAAGAATGTAATTTAATTAAATAGTGCTTACTTACTCCATGAATCCGTTATGCACATCACGTTTTTAAAATTGTAAATTCGTGTATGAAATGCATTAAGTTGTAAATAACACAGATTATCATATGGGAGTACAAAGTGGGTGTAGAGTATATTTGGGCTTCAAAGATATTATTATGGTAAGGAATACTTTTATCATTTCCTGTGGTGTCGATCACCTTATATCTGAAAATGCTATTACTCTTTTTAATACATCTGTGAATAACTTGTATTGGTAGAAACTATTTGCATTAATAATTAGATTATATTAATTATAGTAGAAAAAGTACTAGTAACCGTTTATTCGCTTTTGTTTGTTTGTTTGTTTGTTTGGTTTTTTTTTTTATGTTTTGTAGTAGAAGATGTTGTAAAAGTAATATAATTCGTTTGACCCCATCTACGACATTTTGCGAAGTCATTTTGATCATCCTCCTAATTTTCACGATATGTTCTATATGACAAAGCAATGATTTTCAAGCAAGTAATGAGTGCTCGCACCAAGGAGACAAGAACAATAGATCTCATTTTATAAAATTTATTACAAAGTAAATGTATAACGTAAAAGTAAGAACACATTTCAAAAAGTAGTAAAAAAGTTACTACATTATTCATAAAAGTGTTGTACAAATTTATAATGCATTTATATAAATAAACATTGAGCATATGTTGAACAAAATAAAATGTAAAACATCTTTAAATAATATATAAAACAATGGCATACATGTTGACAATAAAATAAGTAAATCGATCGGCATGAATATTGAAAGATGTAAATCAATGGTATAAATCGGAATCATGTTACTTGGTAGCAATTTAAAGTTCTTGCTGTAGGGCCAGTTTAATACTGCTAAATTGGCAAATGGATTGACTTCCCCACAAAATATTGCACAAATCCCCGAGGAATATGACTTGTTTGAAACGCTGCATCCCTTTCAGCTGCAAAATCGACATATTTGTCTGGATTTCTACGGAATCGTCGCTTTCCTGTATTCTTCGGAATCGCAGTTCCGATAATTTTTCTGTAACAGCATTTTCTTGTGACTGTTCGATTCTGTTTTATGCATCTTGATTTTCATCATCTTCCATCAATATTAATGTTATTATTTGAATTCTTTGTTATCTCTGATCCGAATGTTTCCCGGCAGATGATTGATGCATCTTGGTGTTTCCAAATAGCATCCAGGGAAGACACATTTACTTCATCACTTTGACTGTCTGGAAATTCAGACACCCCAGCAAACTCTCGTGGTAATACAATTGACATTTTGTTTATAGTTCACACAGATTCTTGTTTAACAGTTGATCGGATTTGTTTGGGTTTTTTTTCTGCTGACTGTATAGAAATATAAATCTTTCTCTCGTCTCTTATTTCGTGTGTATTTCTCTTCAGAAAGAAGATTTCGAATAACTGCTCAATGATTACTTCAGCTATATATAAGAATAAACCCCGTGATTCTATATTTAGAAAATCTCAAAAAAGGTTACATCATGTTTCACTTGATCGTATTTCTACCAATGAAATTACAGAAACTGACAGCCAAGCCTTATATGATATCATTCCCGTATGTGCGCGTGCTTGATTTAACCTGTCGTTTGTTTCCATTCATGAACAGACTTATTGTTGCTAGGATTTTCCCCGGAAGAATAAGCAAAATACTTGTCATAGTTTAAAATAGCGACAGGATTAATTTCCGGTACATCCAGAAAATTCTAACAATATTACTTGGATCAATATTGCAGTATAACAATTTTAGAGAAAGTTTCCACATCATCTGTTTTTAATTAGATCTAATATACTTTTTTTTTCTATTTTCTGTGTTATACAGCTTCCTATGATAGATAAATAGATAAGGAATTTTCGCTTAGAGAGGCAGATAATGAAACAAATAAAGTCATAGAATAACTGTCAGTAACCTAAATCTTGTCTATAGTATAAGTTTTATTAAATGTATATATTCATATTGCTTTTCTTTAATATTGAAACTATTTCACTCTAGACACACTTCGCATTGTCTTGCTCTGATTATCTTTAACTATTTCTATAATCTCTGGTTTATCCGAATGTGACAATCCCGGTATATAGCCTACTATGCACCGCTACGTTCTGATAAATGCACTTTAACATCCCATTCATGTGAGCTATTTTAATAAACGTGTTCAATATATTTAAAGTCATATGAGGGGTTATAATTTAGGTCACGGAATTTCATCAGATGGTGAAAATATCTATACGCTTATCTGCGAACAAAATATCTCCAAGGACTTTGTTAACTGCTCATGAACTATGATATATCGATTTACTACTTGTCAATGATTTTAACAACACATGTTACTACTACTATTTTTATAAAAATAATTATTATTATTGTTAGTAGTAGTAGTAGTAGTTGTAGTAACAGTAGTAGTAGTAAAAGTTGTGGTAACGGCAATAGTAGTAGTAGTAGTAGTAGTAGTAGTAGTAGTAGTAAGAAACTAACGTTACTACTAATTAGAAGAAGAAGAAGAAGAAAATTTAGAAGACCATACGTTGTTATGTTGTGCAACGTCAAATATGAAATGCAATTCTTACAAACAGACGTCACTAGCTTTGGTCATAATGTCACAAACTTTAATCTTATTTTATGTACTTATACCGCAGTTAAGAATGTTTAACGTTCTGAGCTTACCAAAAATAAGACAAACCAAAGTGAACAACCTGCGTATTACAATTTCTATACTGTTGAATAAACAGTAGAAGTGCATGTATGTATGTTTGTATGTATGTATGTATGTATGTATGTATGTATGTATGTATGTATGTATGTATTATGTAAGTATGTATGTATTATGTATGTGTGTATGTATGTGTGCGCATGCATTCATGTATGTATATATGTATTTATGTATGCATGTACTTACGCATGTATATGTGTGTGTATATTTGTGGAAGTGTGTATGTTCTATGTATGTACGAGTCCATAAGCATTTTAAGACATGTTAATTTCTTTAAATAACAATTACAATCATATCCTTTACAATTTTACAAATATTGAATACCATTATTTTTTTTAAAATGATCTCAACTTCAGTACGATAATCAGTAATATAAAAGACCATGGTACAAGATTTGGTGGGAGTATTGCCGTTTATATATTGTCACGTCGTTTAGGTATTAATATTATACATATTAATTTTTCACACATGACTACCAAAGATGTTAAATAGTTTGAACGATTTATTTCTAATGCTAAAAACTTTCGCATACGTTAACTTTGATGGATACATTATCAATATTCCTATCGTTTGTTACTCTACATTAATACGTAAAACAAATCCTATTTTTATGATCGATTGAAATCCCGTAGAATCACAAGTTCCGTGTAAATGTTATGTTTTATTAATTATTTAGATAAATGATCGATATGACATCATACATGTGCAGAAGCCAATCATACACAATAATATCAACCATTATAAAATGATAAATCAAGTATTCAATGTAAGTAACTGTCGCTTGCTTCAAAGTCCACTTTAGAATCATGGTTGAAAACTTTATATTCTTTAATCGCTCTTGTATGAACTCCTTCGACGGTCAAATCGTGGTCTAGAGTTGTCACGCGTCTCTAGTACACAGCAGGAGAGAACAATATATAGAAAGTTGAACGAATATTTGCATTGTGTAAGTTTTGTACATTTTGTAACTCATCTAAATATAAATACCTGTCTAGTATATTGTAAAACAGTGACCGATGAAGTAGATACTTCACTTTAATGAATACACGCAAAATTGCTTCGAAATAAGCTAAACCATCAATGCCAGTTTTATCATCATGAATCATTTGAGATACCTCATTTCAAGAACCTAAGGTAATTCTGAAGTTACACCGTAGTTTGGTTTTTAGACTATTCACCTATTTACTGTTGATCGTGATGGAAGAAACTACATTAATCTGTAGTGTATATTGCATTTATATATGCTATTTAACTTTCTGTGTCACTGATTTTCCCTGTGTGGTGGGCCCCCTTTTATCTTTATGTTTACCCTTGGTGCATTTCCTGAGAATTATCTAAACATACTAAATAACTAAAACTAAAATATAACTACATCGTATAAATAAATAAAACCAAGAAACCCATAATTCGACATCTGAACGCATGGAATTTATGTACTTTTTATGAAGAACGCTAAAGAGCTACTCTACAGCTCCAGCGTATCGTATTGCCTTATATCCAAGTGGATAAAATCATTTTGAACAAAATGCAATGAATTATATTTACTTTTCAGAGATTAATATAATTAACAGCTATATCGATCTTGTTGTACAAGTTAAGTAATTGACCCCTGTAGTCACATGTGAACTCATCAATTTATCAAAATGGTAAAGTGGATTGCCAGAATTTCGAAGTGAAATTAATTCGAATCTAAGTACTGAATAAAGTTCACATGCAATATTAACTTGCAAAACATGATGAGTTTAAATGAGACCTTAGGGATGGGTGAGTTACAAAGTGAACTCATAACACGCTATATAAACCTGTAGTGTACAGTATAAGGTGGTTAACTCATAACACGCTATATAAACCTGTAGTGTACAGTAAAAAATTACTTAACACATAACACGGTATATAAACCTGTAGTGTAAAGTATAACGTATTGAACCCATAACACGCTATATAAACATGTA
>BROG01001325.1:0-71560 GCA_030159075.1 Atrina japonica | reverse complement strand
TAGGTACTGCACCAGTATCAGTTATCACAAACTACTTACCAGTGATACCAGTTATCACAGATATCACAACCAATCATGTTACTTCCATCATCTGGCCTCTTGCATGCTGGACAAATCCATATCTGCTGACCGGAATCATCCTTAAAAAGGAAATCAACTTTGTTGTCATGATACAACACCAAAATGATGACAATTAGATGAAAAGTTTGATTTATTTAGGTCGTCAACAAGTTGATATCACTGTTATGCACAACTTTCTGTTCACTGACTTTTTATATAAGTTCATACAATGTAGTAACATAGGTTATTTATCTAGGTATCTGACAAATGCGCATCATAAACATTTTTTTCCATTAACCATTACAAGAAACAAGCTAATTTGGTGACAAAAATTCATGACATTGTTTTAAACATTAAAATTTATTTTCTACAGAAAATGCAAAAGAAAAGCTTACAACAAAAAGAGTGACTGTTTCTGCAATAACTGTCCTCTGTACGCCAGATTTTGAAGGGGCACTGATAGATGGGGGTGGCATTGGAGGAATTAAACTTTCCTCTTTTGCTACAACAGGACCCGGTGATGGTGTAGGAGATTTGTAGGAAGAAGGTGATGCTGCTGGGCTTTGGACTTTTGTTGGTGTAGGTGAAGGAGATGATCTAGATGAGTTAGGTGGTGACTGAGTAGGTGAAGGTGGGGGTGAGGCTTGTGGTGAAGGTGTGGCTGTTAATGAAGGAGTGCGGACAGGTGATTGGGAGTTTGATTTTGAACGTGACCTTGGGAAATTGTCATCCATAGATGGTGAGAATGTATGGAATGGAGAGTTGGAGGGTGATGGTGTAAATGTTTTCCTTGTAGAGGCTGGTGAAGGTGTAAACCGAGGGGATAACTGTTTTTGCTCAATTTCAAGTTCTGCCTCAGATTCAGGTTCTGGTTCATTTTCAGGAACAGGTTCTGGTTCAGTTTCAGGTTCTGGCTCTGGTTCAGTTTCAGGCTCTGGTTCAGGCACCACCTCTGGTTCATGTTCAGGCTCTGGTGTAGGGGACTTTGGTGCTGGGGTAGGGATCCTTGGAGGAGGTTGTGGTGTTAAGACTGGAGGTTCTTCATTAAGAATTTCTGGCTTCAGTAATGGTGGTGGTGTTTCTCTCTTGACCTCTTTATCCTTCTCTTTTTCTTTCTTTTCTTTCTTTTCCTTTGATTCTTTTTTACTACGTTCTTTTTCCTTAAGCTTTGGAGTAGAACTCGGAGAGATTGAATCTTTATCTTGAGATGCTAAAGGAGGCAGTGCTTTAATGACTCTGTAATAAAATGTTTAAAGGTAAAATCATAAATTTGAAATGTAACTTTATCATATAAAAAATCTCAGATACCAAAGTATAAACCAATAGAATGTCCAGGACATAGATACAAATCCATTAAAAATGGACAAACACGGACCTCTGGAAACCAAGAGGTAGGATCAGGTGCCATAGAGGGATAAGCATCCACTGTTGACCGGCCACACCCGCCGTGAGTCCACAGCCAAATCCAAATGAAACACATGAGGATTGAATCATCAGAATAAATATGATTGCAATAAAAAGCAGATATACAGAATACGATTAAGTTAAAAGATATACTGCAATTTTGAAACACCCGACTCATACTTACAGTTTTAATTCTGGCCTTGGGGAATCTTTGGGTGACATGTTTTCATGTTTTGGAGATACAATCATGTTCTCTGTTCTGTTACTGACTAACACTGAGGATGGAGAGCTGCCAAGTTTTATCTTTAGTTTTGTTACTGTTGGGAATTCACTTGGCTGTAAAAAAAAGATCAAAATTGAAATGTGAAACAAGGAAACATAAGCAAAAAACAAATCAAACTGCAAAAGCATTCAGCAATACATGTATCTGGTGTGTATCTTGTTTTATTAAATGAGGAATAGACCTTTTCACAATAACTGCGGTCCTATTAATTTCATCTGCGAACAAACACTTCCGGATGACATCAAGAAGCTTTGTACAAGTTAAAAGATTATGATGGTAATATGATAGTACTTGACATAACAATTAAGTCAAAGAATATTACCTTAGTCTATTTATATGGTACAAATCGTGATCAGCAAAATTTCTATGAAAATCTAAATAAAATCATAAATGAGATTGGTAACTCTGACATTATTGTACTTGGTGACTTTAATCTTGTTTTAAATACTGACAGTGTTCTTGGATTCCCATCTCCCGTCACCCGTGGCAAGCCAATATTCGAAACGGGAAAGTCAATTTTCAAACTTGTATTACCCGTGGGCAATTTAAACAAATAATTAAATAAATACATGCATGAATTTTTTTTTTATTACTGACTGAAAATTTGTTTTTCTTATATGAAATAAATCGGCATTTCAGTACGAATGCAGTCAATACCTAATGTTTTTCTGCTTCGCGGCACCGGGAAATCCCATCACTGCATTTTTAGAACTAAAATAGATATGATCCCTACGTCATAAAAAATAATTTTATCATCCAATGAAAATTCAGATTTTAATTTTGCCCGTATTCCTCTTTGTTTTCCAATTTCCGTCTTGAACAAGGTAAACTATCAAAAGGAAAACTTCGTTGACTTGGAAATCGAGGACGATTTTGAAAATTAAAGAATAGAAAATGATTACTTGTATTTAAAACAAGTATATTTTCTTCATTCAAAATTTCATATCATTATTCAGCCGGAAACATGTATCCATTTGAAACAAAAAACACGATGACTGGAACTTGGGAGAAAGTCCCTCATTTTGACATGAACATCGAGGCGATGGAATCATCGCACTGGTTAGCTTTGTAAATGTATATTAGGCTTACATTACGCTGTAAATTATAATTTCCTTTAACTAAACATTGATAGATCTATTGAAATCTTTCAAAGTATTTAGAAAAACATATACATGTAAAATTTAATCTGTTTCAGTTTATTGCTATAAATCATTACACTCGGGTGTAATGTATGTAAACAAGTTTCTGCCTTCTGGGTGAAAAGTAATTATAACATAAACATCAGCTGTTTTAAAGCTCTGCCGTATAGTTGTTCTCTAGCATATTGTTTTTAGGTATAACTGTTTTATTTTTCAGCATGTCATGAGAATCAAAGTAGATACATGTACATCACTTGCTTCAACAATTCATATTTAGAATTCAATTGATATTAAAAGAGCTTTTGTACAACTCAAAAAAGTTAATTTAATTTGGGAAATAGAGTGCTAGATTTACTAGTCGTTTAGGCTATTCAGTTTCACTGCTGTTTGTGCCATTGGGCCCCTGTTGCTGTTCAACTGAATGATGACCAACTTTCAACAAATAAAAAAAAAATTTGATGTTCTGTCAGGGCAGTTATTTGAGCTTTTGAATAGCAAGCAACATATTTATGATGTTAGTTAAAAATCAGCCTGCTTGGCAATTAATTACGCTTTTTTGGGGAAGGGCATTAAAATTCAGAAAATGACAAGCATCAGCTTACAGTATTTCATGATTGGTAAATGTTATACACAATCCGTACACGATACACAACACAGACACAAATCATAAAGTATGTACACGGAAACCTTGGCTTTTTCCATTTGAATTCTTGTAAATGGGTGTTCAATTGTGGTGCAACAATCACAGTCAACATTAAACAACACTTTACTATAAATATTTTTTAAAGAAGTGCAAGTTTTTGACAAACATTTCCTTTATATTTTTTCATTTTAAAAGGATTATATGAAATTTGTTTCCTATGACTTTTAATCATTACATATAAATTCAAAGAGCAATTATGCGAAACTTCATGTACAAAATAAGTCAGGGAAAGTTAAGTTGGGTTGTAGGAAAGTCATTTTCAAGTATGAACTTTCCCTTGTAAAGTTGAAAATGCAGGAAAATCCTAGAACACTGTACTGACTTAGGTTATTTCAACTATGTCAACATCAATAATCCCAGAGCATTAGTAGAAATAATTGAACATCTTGGTGATGTTTACTGTGATTCCCTGACACAAAAAGATACACTTGGAAAAAATGCAATCCTATAAAACAGGCACGTCTAGATTTTTTTCTTATTTTGAAATCTATTACCTTCATGTGTAAAAGCAGAAATTTCAGGTTCTTATAGATTTGATCACTCCCCAATTTCACTTAATCTTGAACTTGATAACCTTGAGCATAAGCGAGGCTTGTGGAAACTAAATAAAAGTCTGTTACATGACATTCAGAATTTAGACCTTATAAAAAAGACCATAAATGAAACTAAAAGGCAATACTCTGTACCAGTATATAGTACGGAGTACCTTACAGAGATCCTAATAATGAAATTCAGTTCATTATAAATGATCAGCTCTTCCCTAAAACTCTTCTTTTGGAAATTAGAAGCAAAACATTATCCTACTCAAGTTTTAAAAAGAATGAAAGAAATAAGACTGAAAATATCCTAATAGATGAAATTAAAGCCAATGAAGAAAGTAACACTACTTCTGATTACTTAGATATAAAAAAGAAGAACTTGAAAATTTAAGAAAAGATAAACTAAATGGTAATAATTGAGGAAATCATGAAAAAATTAATGAAAATGACAAAGTTTAAAAAGACCTCAAAAACATGTCAAAAAATAATATTCCAATTTCTATGAAAAATACAAACTTGAATTATACATCCATGTAGATCACGGAGAAACAATCCGTTTTTCAATTTATCCAGTGGTTCTGGAGAAGAAGATTTTTAAAGAGGGTACCATTTGGGACCTATTCTGCCCCACCCTGGATCCACCCCTGGACCAATCTAGCTGAAAACTACAAAACTTGGTAAAACCCCTTGAGTACTTGCTTCCTGCAAAGTTTCGTCATAATTCCTTTGGTAGTTTTGAAACAAAAGCTGATAGTGTGAAAAATGCACCCCCCCTCCCTTCTTTCTTATTTTTTTTTGCAGTTTTAAAAAATTCATAAAAAAATTCTAGAAATTAAATTTCTGCAAAATTCTTGCACAGAAACATTTGTTCACCTAATTACAGGTAAAACACATTAAATGAATGCATCAAAGTGAATGCAAGGGGAGATAATTGAAGAAATCATGCAAAAATGAATAAAAATGACAAAGGTTGAAAAGACCTCAAAAATGCATCAAAAATTAATATTCCAATTTTTATGAAAAATAAAAACTTGAATCATACATCCATATAGATCACTAAGAAACAATTCATTTTTCAATTCATGCAGTGGTTCTGGAGAAAAAGATTTTGAAAAGAGGGGTTCCTTTTGGGACTTATTCTGCCCCACCCTGGATCCACCCTAGGGCCAATCTGGCTGAAAACATCAACTTGGTAAAGGACCTTGAGCACTTGCTTCCTCCCAAGTTTCGTCAAATTCCATTCAGTGGTTTCAGAGAAGAAGTTGAAAATATGAAAAGTTTATGGAAGGACGCCAGACGGGGAGTGATCACAATAACTCACTTAAATTTAGCCTTTGGTTCAAGTGAGCTAATAAAAACTTGAATCATACATTCATGTAGATCACTCAGAAACAATCCATTTTTCAATTCATGTAGCAGTTCTGGAGAAGAAGATTTTTAAAGAGAGTACCTTATGGGACCTATTTTGCCTCACCAAGGATCCAGCCCTGGGCTGATCTGGCTGAAAACTACAAACTTTGTAAAGGACCTTGCGTACTTGCTTCCCGTAAAGTTTTGTCAAAATCCCTTCAGTGGTTTCAGAGAAGAAAATATGAAAAGTTTAAAAACAGACTGACTATGAATGAGGCGTGATCACAATTGCTCACATGAGCCTTTGGCTCAGGTGAGCTTAAAAAACTTTCATTGGGATCAGAAAACAGAGCTATAAATGACACTTTATCTATATGGTACTACCATGAAAATGGAAGAAATCTTTTATCTGGCAGGGCTATTTGATTTCTATTTTGAAACAAGATACCACATGGACTGTGTCCCTGCCCAGGATTATGTAACTCACAACTTTCATTACATTTACCCTGAAGATGCTTCATGTATAGATTTTACTGTATTGTCACCTGATGTCACTTAAAAGAATCTTCCTGTTTATGTCTGAAAGCAGTAGGAACCTGTCACATATACACACAGTGCTAAGGAATGTCAACTGTGGCAGATAGATACCAAAGTGTTTACAATACAGGTCAAAAGGCATTCCTAGAAATGAATAAAAAGATATAGCTTAATGTTAACAAATTTTACTTCTTTATTTTTGTCTTTTTCTTTCTTCCTCTCACGATCCCTATCTTTATCTTTGTTTTTCTTCTTCTTTTCTTTCACTTTCTTTTTTTCTTTCTTTTCCTTTTTGTGTTCCTAATTTGAATAGATATAAACATATTTCAAGTTGACATATCATTTGATCAGCAGGGATGGCATGCATATACTGATAACAAGCAAGAAACTGCTGAAGGCTATATTGTTAAGCACTGACAAACATTGAAAATAAGATATGTTAGTGAAATTCAAGAGGGTGGAACATAACCCCATACACAAAACTTAATATGTTTCTATGAAAAACAAAAATATACATGTATATGGTTTCAGGAGGGGGATGTGAATACTTTTCAAGTTATGAGTAAAAATATGAAATTAAAGGGTGGGGCATGGCCCTTATGTACATCAATGAATATTCATTTCCATAAGCAACAAGTATATGGTTTGTGGGTGGCTATATGAATGGTATACAAGTTATAAGTCCATAATGATCGAGAATATATATATATATAATGAGTCATTATAAAAAATTCACCAATTTTGTAATTCAACATGGATCGGACCTTGTAAATATTTAAGTTTCCATATTTTCCCCCATAAATATTAACGAAAAGTAGTTTGTCTTGATATTAAATAAAAAAAAAATAATTGAAATTTTAGACTTTCTAAAATAAGAATTTATTGTTGTCCATTTGAAGGGTGGTACTGTTAGAATGACAAATACACATACATGTACTTCTGTAATATCCACAATTGTTTATTTGTTGGACTTGTCAAGAATACAGTATAAATAATAGTTGCACTAATAAAAAAAGTGATTTGTAAATAATTTCATAATAAAATTGGAAAAAATAGGTATGTCCATAATTTCTATGTCTGTCATGTTACCACCGATAATTTGATTCTGTAAGGAAATTCCTGATTACCATTCTTAAGGTACTTACTATACAACTGCTGAAACAACTTTCAGTGCCTAAAACAGCACGGCATACAACAACATATGAACATGGAGATATGAATAAAACACTATTGAATGTGAATAACCCTCCGTATATGCATTTTAAAAGTCTGTGATGTTACTCATATTTTTCCAAAACAGCCTTACTAAATTACTTACCGTGTATTGTATTTTAACCATAATAAACATCAAATATAATAGATAGCCTAGTTGTGGTATCAGTACCAACTAGTGCTTGATTATGTTTAAATAATGTTGAAATGTCTATGATGTTACCATCTATGGTGTTAATTTTAAAAAAGTAACACGGGACAGAAGAAATAGGTAACACAATGGACAAACTTAAATTTTTTTTGCTTTTTTAATTTCATTTCAATATCAAAAGTACAGAATTTCAACTGGAAAGAATCTAGTTATTATAAAAGATCACAATTCAAGGGAACAAACAACAATGAAGACTAAACACAGTGCACTGTTTGACTTTCAACCAATTCAAAGTAACACAAGAGAAACCATCGGTAACATAACATACGTATACCTGAAATTCTCCAATAAGTTGATTTTAAGCGATGTCAAGTTCCTTTTTTGAACTTAAATTAAATATAATTCCAAATCACATGCAAAAATACACATTGTTGATATTTACAAACTTTATACACATAATTTTGCATAATTTGATAAAATGTAACAGTATGGACATATTTAGTAACACATTGGACATGTTTCTTTATTTTTGTATCAGTTTGTAGATGCCATAATGCTTTATATTATTACTGATAAAATTATAATGTACTGACGTGGCCCAAAAGAAAAATAAATACTATTGATGCTGTTAAATTTAATACAATTCCAGGACCTAAAAAGTCTTTCTCACTGTTTTATACAACATCATGGGAAGCATTATTTCCTGGTAAGACTCTGTTTGTGATAGATTTACAACTACAATGTATGAAAGAAAAGCTACTATAGTTTATCATATTCACATCTAGTCAAATCTAAATATTCCATTGCTTTATTTACATGTTTCTTTTTGAGCGATAAGTTTATCTAAATGTATGTGGTGTTACGGTACTTGTAAAAAAAAACAGCTTTTCTCCAAAAATGGCATATATATACATATCAATGTTTAGGATAAGTCAATATCATTATTAAGAAAAAGTATAAATGATATTGTTTTGTTTTATTTTTTATCTAGTCAAATCCACAAACCTGTTTTAACACTATCAAAATGTCCATGCTGTTACTTGTCTTACTGTTTTTCATGTTATTTTACTTTGAAATTAATCTTAATTAATAATTAACATAATATATTTTGTTTTGCAAATTTACAATTGTTCTTTGACATCATAAGAAGCTTGTGTACTTATTTTGTTCTTATGTTAAGCTCATTTTACTATAGTCAAATTTGAAATTAACCATAATCTCAACTGTTTACAACTAAAAGGTTGAAAATCCTTTTAGTGACAAATAAGTGAGTTTGAAATAATGTGTTATCCTTTTATTAACTGGATATCAATTATCACAATGGGAAAATGTTCCGGCTTGATCAGTCATATTGAAATTTTATCTTAAAATACATTTTGATAATTGGTAACACAACAGATATTTTAGTAAAAAATACACATTTTACTTTATCAAAAATTGCTAAACAGGTGATATTTTTGGATTACAAACATCTTTTTTACTTATGGAAATGTTATTTCTTTAAATTTAGTTGACTTAAAGTCATTTTCAATCATATCATTTTTTCTGCTTTTCATGGAGTGAAAAATGGCCAAATTCTGATATATATATATATATATATATATATATATATATATATATATATATATATATATACACACACACATATACAATGTATATATATATATATATATATATATATATATATATATATATATATATATATATATATATCTATCATCAATGAGATAAAAGGACTCAAATGTTCATCAGTGAATAATTCCTCTCATAATAAATAATTCCTCTCATAATAAACACATATATATGGCAAAGGGTGGGAATGTAGATGAACTTAAGTAATTCATAGAGAGCACACCTCGAACGGCCAAAGCAAACTCATAGATAACACATGTACATAACATAGAAAAGTGACAGGATTGTATCACTGTAGAGCTTAAAATATTCTCCAGCCAAGATGGAGGTTGATGGACCACATCAACCTGATGCTTCACCTGTTACTCTGTTCAAATAAAATATTTTTGAAACTTTTTATGGTCATATTTTTGCGGAAGTGCTTATGTTCTAAATAATTGATGTCACAATTAAACTTCGAGGTCATTTTGCTGGACAGGTGTTGCTCTTATGAGAGCGAATAGACTCCCAATGAATGCTTTTTCCCACATTTGTAACTGAACAAGGAGTTGAGCTTGCTTCAAGGCATTGCCGTAGTTCATATTATAAATATAAACATAACAGGGTGGGGTACATCCCTGATGGACCCTGGTGTACATCAATGAATACTTTCCTTAATGAATCAGTTAATATATTGTTAAATGGTTTAAGCTGTATTATTTTCAAATTACAATAAGTAATAAAAAAATCCTGTGAATTTCCAAAAGTAAACCCAATTCACACATCCCTTTACAACTTTGACCCCCCCCCCCACATAAAAAAAAATCAAAACCAAATGTTACAATCGACAATTCTCATCAAGGTCTACATGTAGTAACATGTAAAGTTTAAAAAATGTATCATCCATGTTCATTCCATGATGGAGCTAAATGCAAGACCTAAACTGAATTGTAGGCACAGACTGAGAGACATAGCCATTTCATTAACTGCAAATTGCTTTGCAATCTGGGTCAAAAAAAGCATAGAAATTATTATGAAAAGAGCTAATTTGAACACTTTCCCAACAGGAGTTAAACATAGTAAAACTATGATATAGATATGAAAAAAACACCAAAACTATCAAAACTTTGATTATTTCAGACATATTACTATATAGTGGAACCTGTATTGAGAGGTCCTCTTTTGAAAGAACCCCCAGCTTGTGAGACTTCATTCCATAAAATAACTCATTTAAACCATTATTTGAAATAAAAAAATTTTGAAGAACCACCTGTCTTGAAAAACTTTATATTAGCAGCAGACTTACTCTGTTTTGAGACAGTTTCCTCTGCATTTATAGAATAGAAATGGAACTCTTACCTTTGACCTCTCTTTGTCTTTACCCTTCTCTTTTGTCTTCTCACTATCTCTATTCTTTTCAGTTTCCTTACTTTTGTCCACAAAGTCAACAGTAAAAAATCTGACTGGAGATTGACTCTGTACAGGTGATAATTCTTTTTGTTTTGTGGGCAATGATGGTGGACTTTCTGGAAAATCATATACATCTGGTACTGATTTCTCATCTGTACCTGGAACTGGGGATATACAAACTTTTTCTTGTTCATTTGTTTCCTCTTTTTCAGATGCAACTAGTTCATTTTCTTTACTTTTCAATTTTTCTTTTAATTTTTCTTTGACAGCCTCCGGATTTTTGTCTTTATTTTTCTGAGTTTTATTCTTTTTTATCTTTTTAGAAATCACTGGTGTCGACATTCCCTGTGGTGGAGAGGAGAGTGAATCTGATAATGTGTCTAGATTTTCTTTTTTAACAGTTACTTGTGGGATATGATCTTGTACGACTTCTTTGATTGATGGACCAGGTATATTTTTAAAGCTGCCCACAGCTGTGTCACTTCTTGGTGCATCATTTTCAACAACTTCACTTTCAGATAATTTTTCTTGTTTAATATCATCATCAAAGTCAAATATTTTGTCTTTCTTGTGTTCTTTCTCTTCACGCTGCATCTCCTCTTGATTGCGTTTGATAACTGCATCAATACATGCTTCAATATTAGCTGCTCGGGCTCGCTTCTTTTCTGGACTAAGGGGAGGTCGACCTCTGCTTCTATGAGGAGCGGATTCTGCAATTATCAAACTGGATGGTTCATCCCTAAGGAAGTCCTCCTTGGTTTTTGTTAAATCAAGGGGTGTTTCTGCCTCTTGTATTATTTCATGTTTTATGTTGGCTTCTGACACAGGAGAAGCTGGAGTTACAGGTTCCTCTTGTTTCCTCTTGCCACTCATTGACAGATCAAGAACACCCTCCCTTGTAAACAAAGCATCCATTGTTGACATTGTATTGCTAGACAGACCTTTCTTTTGTGACTGTTCAGTCTCTGATTTCTTCTCTGGGCTTTTAACTGTTTTTTCCTTCGGTGGTCTACCTCGTTTTCTTGGACTGTCTTGGGCCTGTCCTGGACTTTTTGATCTAAATGGTGACTTTGACTCAGATCCAGGAGATTTTGAACCAGACCTTGGTCGTCCTGGTTTTCTTCTAATTTTTCCATGAGATGGTAATTTGGATGTCATCTTTGGGGTTGGATAATCACTTCCTCTCTTTGTTTCACTTTCCCTTTTTTGTGATGCAGTGTTTGATTTTTTGTCAATTTTCTTGCTACAGGATGTTCCATCAGGGAAAATAATGATTTCTTCTACAGTTTTATCTTTGTCTTTTTCAGACTTAGGTGTGTCTTTGTTAGATTTGTCAACTTCCTGTTTTACTGATTTTGTTATTGGAGTTTTATGGCCGCCATCTTTCTTTTCTTTTTTCACTGATTTTGAACTAACTGGTTTTGGTGACCTATCTCGATCTCCTGTTGATCTATTGAACCCTTGTGGTGGTGTCCGAGCATCTGGCAGTATGCCTCCCTTTGTTGGTGTCAGGTCACCTGAATGAGTGATAGCAATGCTTTTCATTTCATATTGAGAATGTTGTGCTTCTTCTGGTAGCAATGCATTGTTAATTCTGAAAAGTAAGATACATTGTTTCATCTACTAGTATTAAATATTGCAACATTTTGTCATTTTTTTCACTGAACATCTTATGACCTACTGATCATATGCCTATTCTACGAACTTATGCTAACGCAGTAAGGGTATGCTACACCCACTATAACAATACCTCATGGGCTTCCAATTAATTGGATTATTCAAAATTTAATTTCATGAGCTTACTCCCGAGCCCCTGGTTATCACCAAATTCCACTGCAATTTCAGGTTAAATTAATCTATCAATGAAAAATTCTTGAGGATAAAGAGGTCATAATTCAGTGTTTGGAGGCTATTACTAATTGTGCCGAAATTCTGTCCCAATTTTAGGTTACTCTTTTGTTAAACCAGCCTTCTTTTGAGAAGGATAATCAGTGTGATTTATTAGCAGAATCCAGACTTATTTTCCGTCTAGAAGCAGAAAAATGTGTCTACGGACTTACAAATTTCAAGTGTTTTCTGAAACATGTTTAAAACCCGACCCCATTATGATTCAACACTTAGTATTATGTGTAGTGACCAGGAAAGGACTCAGGCAGAAGTGAAAAAATAGGTGTAAAACCTTTGATTTTTAAATAAAAAGCCGGAAAATTAATAACAATTTTTCACGCCTCACTCCGCTTGACGAACATATTTTATAAATACATTTTCAACCCCTCAAAGCATGGGAACTTCTAGTTAGATTGTGTCTGGAAAGTTTCCAAATTCATAATTATTTTTTTTAACTATAGTCTCAAATGAATTATTGCTTCACAATTTTTCCAACAATTTGTAAAACAAATAATGTTAAATAAGGCTTGTATTATAACAGCCTAGGTTATTTCTTGTCAGAAAAACATAATATTTTCAGAATATATTAAGGAAATTATAACCTCTGAGAGTCGATGTTTACCGGGTATTGTACACAACAGCCATGTAGTAGGGGAACATGGATGCTTGTATTTCTATACACAGCGGTGATAATAAAGAAATGTTTTAGCATACACTTCTCTGCTGAATTAATTATATTTATTGTAAATGAAACATTATACATCTCGTAATTATCATAAACATTTCCTTAATCATCATTTCCATTAGAAGTTTCAGCTTTTTCTCTTGAATGGATTTCCTGCAGGTCAAAAAAACCCAACTTTGTAGGCTTATATTTCCGGAATGAGATGTCGGATCAATTTCAAATTTTCGACAAATGCATTTTTGCATCAAACTCTAACTGTTTTTGCAAAGTCAAATATAGCATTTGGGGTGCACGTTAAAACAAGTGTACAAACATAATATCTCAAAACGAACGGACACTCTACAACTGTCGTCATTACATTACGGAAATGAAGTGACATGGGACATCTCTTGTACAGTAAATCATGTTCAGTTTTACAGTACTTGTTTTGAAAAAATAAAAAACACACAGAAACTTATTCTCAAAACTAAATTTCTTTCATATTTTATGCACATAATAATCATCTGTAGTGTCTAATGCACACACTCCAACGAACATGGTGGCACTATGATAAAACATGAGGAATGCATAATTTTCATAATTTTATTGTTTCATTCATTTCAAGGTAACATTAAAAATTGGAAAAATTTCTTTTAGTGACCTGATATTTTTATTCATATATAACGTATGCTACAATTGCATGCAGATCACGCAATAATAGCTTTACTCCACTGGACAGCAACGTAGATACACAGGATTCTGATTTACTTCAGGTATTTAAAACAGCATTGAAAAGCACATATTTCACTAATACTTTCCAATAAAAATCACATTCTGTATTTGAAAAGTAAATATAAAACACACATAAAAATAGGCCAACTTTAACATACGCTAATTGTGTGTGGGACTGAGATTGTTGATAGACCAAGCAAATTCTAATGAAACTTTTCTACAAATAACTTCAAAAACAATATCTTTTACACCGTTTAACGTGTTTGATAATATATTTGAACACACATTTTATCATAATCTTGTCTCTATGTCATGGGACAAAAGTCATCATTGTGACAGCTTATATCATATGTAACTTACCTTGCCCTTTTCTTAGGTATTCCATCTTGGGGACTTGTAAGTGGTCGTTTTTCACCAATCAACAAGGGACTAGTGTCCACTGAATGTTGCACCTCTTGAACTGTTGGTATATCTGTAATATTAACTGATTGTTCTGGCATTTCAGGGGGAACATCTGTATCAACTTCTGTCTCTTCTGAAACATTTAACATTATACATGTATCTAGTACAAGTCAGATACAGCTTAACTACAGGTATAATACAAAGTGTAACCTGTCAATCTACTCTTTAAGACAGTAAACATTAAAAATCATCTGTTTTATTTGCTCCTTCAAACTGATTTTTTCTTCTTTCATAAATAAGAGCATATGAAAAAAAATTATTTCAATGTTTTATACTATCAAAATACAAAAGTAACATGCCATAAAGACAACAAACAAAAATATCAAGTTTATGAGCATTTTAATTGTATGTTACTTTCAAAACAATTTCACTATGGCTGTGCTTGGGTATAATTATATTTGAGTTCTCGCAACTTCGAGATTTCAATTTGATGCTATTTTCAGTATGGCATATGGGTCACACAAACTACATGTACCTGACACATGCTACATATTGTCTGTATGATTTGTATCATAATGAATTATTTTGTACCCCTAATTCAATATCCGAATTACTAAAAAAAAATCGTAATTTTCTTTCATTTTATAAAATCATTGCCTTGAGGTTACGGTTCTTTTACAAATATCAGTGTGTTTCGACTATTTATTCCGTATTTTCTGTAAATGTTCTTATTTTCAGTATAAGTAATACCTTGATGGTACATGTACTTCCACCAAGTTTCAGTGAACAAAGTTGGATGCCATGGGCAGAGGTTGTAATACAGAGGTGTGATAAAGAACAAAAACGTCTGGGAAGTATAGGGTGCCCCTTTATGAGCAAGTGCCCCCTGTATAGAGGTGGCCACTAAGGCAAGATCGTCTGTATGTGTCCCTTCAAGATTTTTATTTGTTTTTTTGCTGTAAAAGTGTTTTATACCACAATCAATCATTTTTTGGTTTTATTGTTGCAGCAAATTATTAACGATAGAGCAGAAAGGCCTTTTACAATGTACCCAGGAAGAGTCATCCAAGCTAGTGCAAGTAAACAGGCAACCTTTCTCATAAGATCAGCTTATGTTTCAACAGGACTAGAATTGATACTGATAAAGATGAGAACTTTTAAAGGTGGGATCTTTCATAGTTTAACACGTGATGTTTAACCATTCTCATTAGGAGTGCCATCTAGATTTGACCATGTAGAGTTTTTGTAGACCTTTCTACGCTGAACATTTTTACTTCTTGAATTTTCTTTTTCTATTGTAGTTTCCAAGACAATAGCCAAAATCATGAAAATTCATTTAAAATGAAAGAGAAATAACTTCTAGGAAGGAAATCTTAACAATTCTTGTAAAAATGAAATTGTAGATCTCTGAATTTTACATATTTTTTCCAATTGTTTTTTACAATGTGCTCTATTTACAGTAGCAGTGGCCAAGTTGGTTGATTGACAAGTATGAAAACCTACATACATATACTACACTTTGGATCATTAATTAAGAGTTTGGTCACAAATGAAATGCCAAGTGATTCAAATTAATGGCATCAGCTACATTGTAAATGACTCTTGAAGTCAAATGATTAAAATATGTGAATTGTTAGTTACTTGACAATGATAACTTTTACTTTCTACAAACTTTAAACTAAATTAAAACTACAGTACAAACGTGGTGTTTATTCTGTCAAACACTCTACACTGCGAAAATGATGACAAAAACACCAAAATAACATCGTGAAGCTCTTTCTAACTTTAGTGTAATCATACGCAAAATCTTCGCTTTACACTCTATGACTGCATATTTCTTTGACATTGAGAAACTTCATGTGACACAATCAGCTGAAGAGTTTTTGATTAACTTCTCCATGGGGTGCCTAATTAACTATAACAACATCCTCATGCCTTCAGGCAATATACAAGCTGTAAATGGACATTAAGAAATGATATATTTTATGTTTACCTAATATATAATTAATGTATTTGGATTTCATCACTTCTTACCATGGAAAGCTCTAGTAGGCATAGGCCTATTTAATTTCCAATACGACATTTATTTACCATTAAATTCACATGGAAACTGTACTAGTCTGGTAATGTGTTCCGTAATTGTTATACAATGTACATGTAGTGATCAATTTTTCTTTTTTTTCGTCAAGTTTTACAGAATCTCAAAATAACATATCTACTATTTATACTTTATGTAGAACAAATGCTGATATACAAATTAATGTATTATTGACAGCAACTTGATCCCAGATGAACCAGCAATATATTACGCTTAATATATATCAGAATTAAATTTCAATTAAAGTCTCATTTGGATTGAACAAATTGCTCAATACATTGATTACTACAGTGATATCTGTATATAGGGGTGACCCACGGGACCAGAAAATATTTACCTTTATGTGCAGGTGACCCTTATACCATACCTGTCAAGTCTACCGATTTCGGCTGTAGTCTACCGATTTTTCTATTCATCTACCGCTTGTCTACCGCCGAGAAAAAATCTACCGATTTCTACCGATTTTTCTAAATTTCAGCCTATTTCCCTACATATCTACCGCTTCTTGTCCATTTTCGGCGATCGGTAGACGTTTTTGTCAGCATTAAATGTTCTAAATCATAATTTTCAGTCTATTAATTGGCGACAAAAAATAGCTTTTAATTTCTGGCGCCTCCATATCATTGAAGTATTAAGACATCTATTCTAGGTTATGTAAGTCCCTATATCTTCCAAATAGTCATGAAGAACAAGGACTAATAACCCTGTTTATTAATTAATGTCATTAGACCATACAGAGGTGTCATTATCGGACGTGTGCCGACGGTAGTTACACAATAACCTGTACTGTGGACAGGTACCTAATATACAGATTGATTACCTGTATATCTAAACATCCACACCTATAATCATAATCCAAATGTCCAGGGCCCGAAGTCACCAAATTTACTCAATACTCAAGCTCAACTTTTATTTCATTATTTTGACTATAAAATTGTTTATAAAACTTTTGGATTTTATTGATTAGGAAACATATTATTATTTTTAATCATTTACATATACATTTTTGCGTCACACTTATGATTTTCGTTTAAAAAACGAATAAATACGTTGAGTACGGTACTCAAGATTTGAGTACGTACTCAAGCATATTTTTAATATTTCTGAAGTTTTCTTTAAATGGGCAATAAGTTTTATCATTACTTACATTTGTATGCCATCAATATACAAACATGTCCAATTACAGAATAAAGTTTGCATGTTTTTATCTTAAAATCGCTAAAAGTTAGTTGAGCTTGAGTACTGAGTAAATTTGGTGACTTCGGGCCCTGTCCTATTTACAGTTATCAAAGATTAACATCATTGATGTTATATTAATTTCATGCAGCTTCTGTATCAATCCTCAATGATTTTACTTTGAAAATTTAGCTGAGAAATAGCGAAGCGAGATCGTGGTGTCTTCTATGACGTCCGCACTCCACATACTATACAGTGTTATACATGTATCTTAAATTTGTGATGATTTCAATACAAAAATGATGTTTTATTTCATTTACATAATATTTTATACAAAGATAATAATATCTTCTTTTAAAACATTGAATTGAATTAAATAAAATGTCAGTAATGACAGTAAACATATTTATATAACCTCAATAATCTTTTTTTTTTCTTTTTAAAAGCAGATTTGATTTTTCTTTAATCAAATCTCCTTTTTTTTGAGTGAACTATTCAGTCACCATTTGTTGTTTTATCTTATCAATTAATGAAAAAGGTACAATATGAAGATAAAAACCTTCAAATAAATATTTGGGTATGCAAATATTTTGGTAATAAATGTTCAAATTTCAAAAAATAAATAAATAAATAAATAAATCAAGCCTTTGACTTTAAAAATTATCATACTTCCAAATATTTAGCAATCAAACTGAGATTATATTTCTTCTAGGTAAGTCTAGTTATTTATTTTCTGCATTCCAAATCCAACTATTATATTAGATTATTCAGAATTTAGTATATTTTAAAATTTTTTGTAACAAATTAAGAAATACTAAATTTTAAACATTCTAATATAACACAATGACCATAACATCATTTTGAGTCTCCCAAGCTGTGTGTACATGTATATATTACATGTATTAAAACTTCAAAATAAAGCCTATATCTATTCCTTATAGATTTCAAAGTCGACTAGAAAATTAAAAGGAATGTGATGTACATGTACATGTATATATCATCAATATTATTGACAATAATTCCATTTTAGATGCATAAAATGGCAGATATTGAAGTTTAAAATTACAATTTTTTCTTGTTATTTCGGAAGGGGGACACCCCCTTTCACTTACTTTGACGCAACTGGTATATGCATATATATGAGAACGACAATGCATTTGTAAAAAGTTCAACCATCGTACGTATTTTCTACACCAGACAAATTTCCTAATGTTGACAGGTATGTTATACACAGGTTCAATTTAGGTGAAGTATGCAGTCAAGGGACTTGAAAAAACTGGCCCTTTTAAATAGGTAATCCTTATACAGGGGTGGCCGCTATAGCAGGTTTTACTGTAACTTTATCTTTATAATATACATGAAAGTTCTGTGTGCGATTTGTACATAAATACCAGCACTGCTATAAAAACAGGATGTCCAAAAAGTTAACACTCAGAGATTTACTACCCAGGTAAGCTTGTTACACACAGATGACTTTTGTTGCATATTGAAGTGTCAAGTCATTCATTTTGAGAGATAATCCTTTACACAATTTTTCATGTGGTGATAGTGTTTTTCTAGTGTTGTGCACCAAAACTCACCATGTTCCACTGTACCTTACTGTGTTTCTCTCTACACCAAGTAGAGTGTTTGACCGAATAAACACCATGTTTGTACTGTATTCCAATTTACCACTTATCTTTTGTAGCATGTTTAAAGGGTTTTCTACCATAATTTGTGTTGTTATACATGTACCGGTACCACTCTCAAGCGGTTGTATAAAAGAAACTGCAATTAGTTAAACATTTACAAATAACCAGCAGGGCTGAATAAATCTCATTGGACAAGCCTGCACTACAACTGTAATGAAAAAGTTTGTACATGAAATTCCATAAGACCAGCTGTCGTCAGTCAAATTTGGCATTTAAAGCATTTGAAGGGAAAGGGACCCATTACTGAAGTCTCTAACAATGTCGGGTTTCCTACCTTTGACATATTGATGTAATCTGGAGACTGGAGCCGCGTACAAGTTTGACGTGATCATGAAAGTCTGAACTTGATAGTGTCTAGACGTGATGTACAATGTACATGTAGGCTATTAATCTATACCACCAATGTTTTCAGTTATGATAGAAACAGATTCAACAACTCGTGTATGTTGAGTATCATGTTTTTCAAACTCTCATAAGTTAATTTTTAAAATTTGAAAAGACATTCAGTAAACCTTGTGTCTTTTCAAATTTTGAAAATTAACTAACGAGTTAGATAAACATGATACATGTAATCAACTAGCGCTTGCTGTGGAATCTCTATTTATACATTAAGCTTGAACAATAGACATATAGGAACAGACAGTGGGAAACCTACCTTCAAGTGATGGAAACATCAATGGGAGATAGTCTGGAATGTGATCATCTCGTGTATGTAATTCTCTACTTTGTGGCTTTGGGATCTGCAAAGTATTTTGCTTAGGTGCTGGGAAGGATATGACTTCATGAGCAAATGGAATAGGTTCTACATGACGGATATATTCCTCAAGTTCTTGACAATTTATATCTAGCTGATGAAAAGCCAGTCCCAAATCATCAAGAATTGGCTCAGTTCTTCCAACTGTAACAAGAAATTATTTAGCTTTTAATGTCAGTTAAATAGAAGAAAAGTGGTCTTATGCTTAAATACATGTGTACAGTGGAATCTTGTTATGTCAAAATCAGAGGAGTTGAATTTCTGGTTATGTCAAAGTTGAATGTCTGGTCTTGATTTTTATGGATAGATAAATGTGCTAATTAAAATTTTGATTATCTTGATTTCTGGATATCTCAAAGTAATAGACATGGTTCCTTGAATATTGATATAACAAAATTCTACAGTATCATATTACCACATGTATTTACATTTGTATGATATTACTACATTCACGAATTTTATGTATGAAAATTTAAAAAGCTAGTTCATGCAGAATTATAGCCAATCACTACATACTGTATATATTTTTTGACAACATGATAAAAGGGATCTTTTTTTAATTTCATGTTTGTTCACTAAAGGGACCTAGTCCCAATGGCATAAAAAATTTCACTTTCTGAAATTGACACTGAAATTGAGATTAACATAAATTGTAATAAAGTAAAAGTGTAACCACCAGTAATTAATCTGATGAAAACATGTACAAATCTCTAATCATGTTGATTTTCCTGTAAACAGTATAACAATTATGCTATTTATCTAAATGTGCACTAATGTAGAGACTTAAAGTGATATGAGCTGTCGTAGGTGAACATTTTTACATGCCTATTTTATGTATTATTTTATCTCATAAATATCCCAAAGAATAGCAAATGCATGTGTATAATTGCAACAATATTGCCAAGCGTAATCCGTAATATCAGTTATTGTTTGTCCACCATTACTTTGAGCATTGCAAATTAACTTTTGGTGAATTTTTAGGAAGATTACTGAGTGTCCAATAAACATGTGCTATTTGCAGTTAATATACATTCTACATGTATTCTTATTACCCTTTGCGATTATATTTGTACATCATCATTTCATACTTAAATCAGACAAAGTTGGTCTTTTTTGGCATTTCAAAACATTCATCTCTGAAATTTTCCTCGTGCCAGTATATCGGGTGATCTCAACCCATTTTTAACTTGTCCCATCGTATTCTTGGCTTTATCATTCTTGAAACATATGATTATGAACTGCCAAACTCCACCAGACACGGCAGCATGATTGTAAAACATGAGGTACGATTACTTTTGACATTTATATTGTTTTTGATTTTGTCAATGCCAGCATTCCGGGTAACAATAAAGATTGGAAAAAAAATTCTTTTAGAGACCTGATATATTTATTCATATATTCATCCGACTTTTTTCAGGTATTTAAAATAGCGTTGAAAAGCATATATTTTACATAATACATGCACTTTCCAATAAAAATCATGTCCTGTATTTTAAAAGTGAATAAAAAACAAATAAAATCGGTCGACTTTAACATAGCCCTAGCACGTAAAGGACCAACCCCTGAAATGAATTACAAAGTACATTTGATGTGACAAAAGAGTTTATCTGAAAGGTCATTGCATATGGAAATACAGCTGGAATTTTTAAGGTATGAGAAAACTTAAATTCTAATAATACAAATAACTTTGAAAAGAAGATCTTTTACAATGTTTCACCTGTTTGATAATGTACTTGAACACACATTTTATCATATTCACGACTATATGTCAGGGGACAAAAATAATCATTGTGACAGCTTATATCACTTTAAGGTATTTTGACCTTTCATCAATAATTTTTCAGCATTTCTATAACAATATCATGCTATACTGCATTATACTTACATTGTTCAGCATATCTGTGAGTTACATTTGCCAGTTGAAACATATATCTTTCCAAAATATCTGTCAGAAGTTCCAAAGGTGTAGACTGTGTAGCATGCCATCCTAAATTCTGACATATTTGTGCCAAGGACACTTTTAGTACACTCCTACAGTATTCTGTAGACATCTGAAATGAAATTATATTGTTTATTTTTTTCTATGATCTGATACACTTCACTGTGTACAAAAATACATCTTAATAGAGAGTACAGCTTCCACATGACAATACATAAACACACTGAAGAATTGTCAAAAGGCTGGTCACTTTCATAGATAAGGCCTAAAATAAAATTAAGTTTGTTTGCTGTTTACCGACCGACCCACGGAAATCCACCGCGACTCAGAAAATTTTATTGCCATTTTCAAAAAAATATTTTTTTTATTGCGATCTTTCTGGAACGTTCGATTACTGTCACAAATTTATATAGCATTAGTAACACTTCATCTCGATCTCTGAGAATATACATGTATATATTTTGACCGTGGCGCTATTATTTATTCAATGAAACATCGTATATTAACAGTATTTTATCGGAGTAGTGTAAAATAATGGCCAGAATGTACGTAACATGACACTAAGGGCCTATCAAGGAACTGCAAATTCATAATACGGCCTCTTGTAACTTTTCAATATATTACCAATCCATCTACAGTATTAGGGCATAAATGAGTTCGCCGAACTTTCTGTCCTGATTTTAAACGATTTTTTTAGGGGGGTAAATCAGAATTTTACCCTAATCCCTTTGGAGATTCTGTCTGGCGGGGCAACACGACAGAATCTCCAAAGGGATTTATTCAGATTTTACTCACTCAAAAAATCGCTTAAAATCGGGACATAAAGTTCGGCCTAAGCTACTGCTACATGTATATCCCAGAATGACACATGTATTTTCTCTAAGAATAGTATTTATAAAAATAGGAAACCAAAAATCCTGTATGATACATGTTTTACTAAGATAAACAATTTATGAAACACCTGTGTATATTTGTTTGATGTTTCCTCCTTTCATGAAAGCTGGGGAATAATGTTATAGCAAACATAAACATGTGTAGACAGTTACGTGAGAGTTACCTCCCGTTATTTTTTTATTTCAAAAATATTTGCCAAAACGTAATAATTTTATAAAAACGATATCAAATCTAGTAAAATGAAATCAATTACATTTATACACCTGTTTTCTTTAACATAACCCTGTGTATTTCTCTAATTTACATTAGAAATATATTAAAAAGTTCTAGGAAAGTTATCATTTTAAAACACCGACTCTGTCACTGCACCATGCACTTTATTATAAACTTATATATATAACTTATTATAAACACTGCCTCGCCGTGTCACTGATTGTCGATAGTTGGGAGGTCTAAATGAGCCTCTGATGTAATAATGGCAAGTGTGTTTAACTTGCAACCAGTGAACAAATGCTATGAGATGACCATTGAGATTCGATAGATAATTGTTGTACAGTGAAAACTTATTGATATTTTACAAAAAACCTCTCTTTTCTCATGTCTGTCTCAAACATTTATGAAATATTTAATGTGTCCTCATTTACAATTATTTTCATTATAGTTTGTACAGAAAATGACTGACTGCACAATGACAGAGAAATTTCCAATAAAATAAAATAATTTCCCTACCTACCTACCCATAGGTAAAAGTGTAGAGTCGGTAAACAGCAAACGGAAAATATTTTATTTCTGGCCCAAGTTTAAATCATGTTGTATATTTTATTTAAAAAAAAAGAACACCAATCAGACTATTTAACCCCTGTGCGGTAGTTGACGATGGCTAGAATCATAATTCAAGATTAATCGGCATATGAAAAATCAGACACGACTTACCGAAAATAAAACTTGTTCAATTTTGATCGGCTATCACTTGTTAGAGCACATGCTCGATCGATGTTAAAATCGATTTTCAAACGTAGTTTTACTTGCGGAAGGCCTATGGTCTCTTCCCGGGTACATTGTGAAGATATACCGTTATAGACTTTTTAACATATGCATTTTTGCTTTGAATGAATAGAATATCCCGACAATTGGTATTCCTCCCAACCTTGAAAGAGTTCATTCGTTGATGTTAAAATAGGTTTTTGAAACCTGGGAATGTTAAAAACTTTAAAAAAAAAAAGACTTTGTAAAAAGTTTTACCCGCGTGGGAATGGATAGTATGTTTCGTATTACGAAATCGGGTACAGATTTTCTTGAACTTATAATAATACATGCATGTTATTTGTACCCTTTTCAACCTTCTGAAAAACAAGTAATATAGCTTTGACATATCATAAGCTTATTGGTAATTAAATAGTGTACACACATACATCGTTATACTTTACTTTAACTGAAGTTCATGTTAAAGTTGGGTAGATAAAGGTATCAGCAACCCAAATTCAATTACATAAGGTTTAGCATATAATAAACATCCGGTAGTTTTAGTGGGGACCAGCAAATTCTATACCTTTTTACTAGTATTGCATACATGATAGTTCTATTGATATAAACCTTTTCACACAGGGTAGGTCTAGTGGTTAGGTTATCATGTCCCAAAAACCTAGGCATCTCTTGGCTCTTGACAACAATCAGTTCTGGCCACATGAATCTTGATTTTTATGGAGTGGAAATTTGGCGTTTACTTTGCAGAAATTTGTTGTTCTCTGGTGCCCTGAACTATGATTTTACCGTTCAAATTTTAACCATTAAAATCATATATATTTATATATCTGAAGAACTGAATAAAACAGGCATTGATTAAACCATTGAATGGGAATGAGAAATATATCTTTTGACCGAGCAAAAATAAATGTGGAGAGAGAGAGAGAGATCGATATTTCAGTCATTTCAGAACTTCTAATCTTTATGCGCTGTCACAAATTATGCTTGCAGTTTTTGTTTGAAAATTTGTTATATAAACTGGATACATAGATAACCAAACGTTATACGAGGTAGGTAGGATTGAAAGAAAATAAACTATGTTAGGATTAGTCGAAGTTCTGTTATTTCTTTTTGTCCATTTTTTAATCGATGTCACATATCATGTGTTAACTGACATACAATGTCTAATATCATGATTACGGACAGTTGAAAAGCGATATACATGTAAGGATAGAAAGAAGGTTACACGTGTCCAACTCTGCATAGGTGTGATTACATTTCACGCACGGATGACTTTGACTTGACGGCTTGGGTAATCAATTTCAATACTTGACATAGAAGAACTTTGGTATGTGATGCAATTAAAACATAACTGTTGAACAAAGTGAAAGTCGCGGTTATTGTTTGGCTTGGGATCAACTTGAAGGTACATATTTCGGGCACTATAGAAGATAATGGTTGCATTTAACCGAATAGTAATGTACTTTGATATTTAATGAATAGATTGATCACACATCAACACACACACAAAACAGAAATCAGTTCGACAAGTCCAGTAGTATACGGAGATCAGCAGCGATGATTTTCAACAGCCGCGATTAGCGATTATTTTATCAACAATCGCCGTGAAAACGCGACTGCAATGGATAGCGATTATTTTATTCAAAATAACCCCCCGCGATGATGTGATGTGGCCCATACTGTAATTTAGCGTTTTGGTCTTGTTTTGAAAAACGGCGACTAATTATACATAAATAGGCCGCAAATGACATTTCTGAATCCCGCAACCATCAGCATTTGCTGCGATAGTAATTTTAGTGTGTTTCGACCATCCGCTCAAACTAACCCGCCGCGATGATGTGACTTTTGTGGCCCATACTGTAATTGTAGAGCGTTTTGGTCTTGTTTTGGAAATTTACGATGTATTCCGAATTAGCCCATAATTATACATAAATCAGGTTACAAATGACATTTCTAAGATATCCCGCAACATATATTACAGCATTTGTATCTTGCGCTAGTAATTTTAGTGTGTTTCGGCCTTGTTTCGGTATTTCAAGTCTATTTCGGTAAATCGCCTTACCGCTAACTATTAACTAGGTCCTACACTCCACTCACTAAAGTCATGAAAGAAGAATTAAAGTCAATACTAACCTTAAATTTCGCCGAAAATGAGGTTGAAAATTTGGATATTCAAATCGACGCACATTGTAATCACGATATATTTCATCTGGTGTAGGCCATCGTTTTTTTGACCTAATCAATGTCAACATACTGCTTTTGATGTTTCGGTATATTGCATTTTATTTTATTTGCATTTTAAGCGCTTGTATGTTTAAGATTAGTCATAATCCTTGTCATTATGAAGCTTACTTCTCACGTATTCTATCACTTCTTACAAACACTTCTGTGGATAAGATGCAAAATATCCATTGCACGACGGGAAATTTTTGTTGAGTGGCGACCGGAGTATACAATTCTTTCATGAGACGTTTGTTACTGTGTTGTTACTTTAGGTAAATGTCATTATCGTATTTTTTTCATAATAGAATTTAAGGGAAAACTTTGCTTAAACAACGGGATTATACTTTTACAGTTTATAGATAGGCTACATCATTACATGTTTTAACCGGTAACGGGTTGTTCGCTCATTTTATCCATCATTATAGAATCTAGATCTACATGTAATACAGTCCGGCATTTCAGACTTACTATTTTATAAATAATAATACATAGGTAAACATATTCAGTTAATCCTTTTGGGGAATCTGTCGTGTTGCCCCCTGTCGAGGGCAACACGACGGAATTACCAAAGGGATTAATATTCAGTGTTTTTATCACGTAAATGTCCCGGTAAAGGGATTAATGTTCAGTGTTTTTATCACGTAGACCTATATAAATAATACATAGTGAAGTGGTATTAGCCACACACACTGTAAGCGTATGCTTACGCTGGGGTTTAGCCCTGCGGAGCAAACACCTGGTACAATAATTAATTAAGTAATAAACAATAAATAACCGCGCGCGTTATGGCCAGGGGTTAACCTGCCTGAGGCACTTACCTCTAAGTTCTTCTCTTTAACTCTTACGTGTGTCTTCTTCAAGCTGCAGGATTCGTCTGCTGTGGGGTTTCACTATAAAAGGGTTCCCGCTTCCGGTAGACCCCCCAAGCCCGAACCCGAACATATACTAGATTTCACTACACTCCTCCCCATTTTGTTTTTAAGGTTGGTGGCCCAGCGTTTGCCTTAGACAGAAACCTGTCTTCTGCTACCTAGTGGGGAGAGTGTTGTATGTTCTTTCGGTGAGGTCCCTGTGACCTCAGCTGTGGTAAGCAGATCCCTGCTAGTCCACAACGCCGGGATAATGAAACCCCAGTGGAGTCCTGGTGACTCCAAACGGGGATAGGCCGACTGCTGCCTATCCCGCAATGCCTGGATGTCCTAGTGACTCATACTAGAGGTAAGCAGGGGCCTGCTTACCTGCTAGTGTCATGGTGATGGAAGTCCTAGTGACTCCTATTGGGAATAAGCAGGCATCTACCTATCCCCCAATGCCTAGTGGCTGGCTAAATGGAGTCCCATTGACTCATGCGAGAGGTAAGCAGGTCCCTGCTTATCCTCTAATGCCTGGGTGCCTCCAGGGTCCCATACTCTGCAGTCATCTGCAGTGAACCGCATAATGTCCGGGTGGATGGAGATGGGGATATTGCCAACATTATCCACAAGCTCGAACCATTGCATATGGGCTCCAGATGGGATGTCCTGAAAGGAGCATACATAATGTTTGTGAGGAGCAGAGGGCTCCGCTTGCTCACAAACTGCCTGTAACTCTCTGAATTGCTCCGGAGTTAGAATGTCCTTGGAGGCAGCTAACATGTCACGCAGATGGTCAAGTAGCTCTGACGACTCATCAGTGAATAGTTCCTGTGCGCCTTCTGCTGCCATAGCACAAGGCAGATCACCTGCCTCTGAAGCCTTGCCCAGGTGACTCCCCTTTTTCAATACCCTGAAGTATGGTGTAGCGTTCACTACACAAACCATGGGCGGATGGCAGCTTTTTTGCACTACATGAGGAACCAAGATCTTTAGATCCTCAGAGCTTTCAATGACGTAGTCTGGCATCACCTGGTCCAGGTGACATCGGACTTTAGCCACTGAGAATGGTGGCACCACTCTACGTTGCGAGACAGTGATTTCGCTGACTCTAGGCTTTAATGGGTCAGGCAAATGATGTAACGATGACGACTTAATTCTATTTAGATATAGAGTCTCCTCAACGGGAGCTTTTATAGTGCTGTCATCGTTGATGCCGTCCCCAGTGTCTGGTGACCCCTCCAACGTGGGGATACTTTTGAGACTGGTGGAGCTATCCACAGCATCATGGCCTAAAGTGCAGTCAGGGTCTAAGACTTGGCCGTGGTCTTTGACCCTAGGGAGTTTAAAGATTTGTCAAAACTCACCCGTTTCTGCAGCAGTGGACATTCTGTCCTAAAATGGCCCTCCTCCGAGCAGTGGAAACACTTACCCGGACGAGGAGAAGGGCTTCTACTCCTTTGCTTGGGTTTAACCAAACCCAACACCTGATCCAGCTTGCTAGCCAGCTGTGAGCACTGGGTAGCAATGGCTGAAATACCCTGCTCCAAAGAACTAACCCGTTTTTCCAAATCTGACTGGGTAAGGCGTTGTTCCAAAGAACTAAACCGTTTCTCCAGATCTGACAGGGTAGGGAGTTGCTCCTTCTTTAGGGCGGGTCTCGGTGAAAAAGAGCGGTCAGGGTTTCTCCTCCGGGCGGAGGATCTCCTGACTTCCATCAAGACATCGGGGTCGTCCTCGGATCCCGAGGACTCATCACTGAAGGGACAGGCACTATTGGTCCTGTACACTTTCAGGGACTCCGACGGCTTGGCCCTCTTGAACGACTGGAAACACCGGTAGAGTTCCACTTCCTGGATAGCCTCTCTCAGTGTTTCACACTTTTTCATGCAGGCCTGTTGACCTGCGGCTTGGTCCCCACAGCCTATGCAAAAGCGTGTGATGGCCTGACGGCACACCCAGGCTTCTGGGAGAGAGGGGAAAGCCTTGACGGCTAAGGTTAGGGCACGGTCTGCCCAGTCCAAAAGGGACTCATCCTCTTTCTGTAGTGCGGCCTGAAATTTGGCCTGCAAAACCTCCTGCGGCTCGTCTCCCCGGAACCGCCTGTCAAATTCCCTCAGCAGTGTGCCAAAGGGAATACAGGGGTCCATTTTTATGAGAAGGCTGTAAAAGTCTCCAGCCTTGCCTTGGAGACACCAACAAAAGGCGTCTTTGCACTCTTCCGAATTCCAAGAAGCTGCGCCGGCATAACGGACAAACTTCTGGTGAAAAAGTGACCACCCCGACTGGCCATTGAACGTCAAGTTCTTGGGCAGTTTGGACATATGGAGTTTCCGCTCTGTGACTACCCCTTTGCGACTGTCTCCTCTCTGCAGGTGCAAAGGGATCTCTGTCGCCATCATCGTAGTAGGATGGGTGGGGGTACTGTCGCCAGAAATCGGGGGAATGCTCACCTTTGTGGTGCGCATTGCGGAGATCTTGGTATGGCAGGGGCGACAGCGCGTCCCTCATCTCCCTCCCACCATGGGCAAAGTATGGTGGGGACACTTGGCGTGCACATGGGTGGTATTTTGACCCATCGTAGAGCTCGTCGTCCCTCTGCCAAGTGGGGTCTATGTGTCGTGAACGATGAGGGGATCTCGAACTTTGCGAGAAACCCTTGTCCACATTGGTGCGCCACGGAGTGTCGGTAAACATCGACCGACTGGGGGACCTTGAGAGATATGAAGGTCCACTGAACTCCTTAGGCGGAGGCGAAATAGAGCGCCTGGAGTAGGGGTGGTCCCAAAAGTGGGACATAGGCCTGCCATCATCCCTGTGGGGGCATGGACCATGAGGCCTTGCAACTGACCTAAACTCCTTGAAAACTGCTCTGCCTCGTTCACCGTAGGGGGTTTGGTCCCAAGATGGAGGCTCCAGTCCTTTGCCCTGAGAGGCAAGTCTAAAGCCTTCTCTACCTTGGGGTGGAAATTGAGGGTTGGGGCGGTATCTTGAACTACTCAAGATAATCCGGTCACCTTCCAGTGCGGGTGGTGGGCTATGCACCGGAGGTGAGTATCCCAAACGACGAGGGATATTGTCTATTCCAACCCTTGTAGTGCTGTCGAGTGGAACAGTGGCAGAGGCACCACCACGTACACCACCCGGAGGGGGACATCCCGAAGCACGAGAAACATCCTCCATTTTAGGGGGTAAGTCAGTGGATGTGGTTTCACCACCACATACACCACCTGGTGGGGAATATCTCGAGGCACGAGAAAGGTCCTCCGTTTTAGGTGATAAGTTATAAGATGTGGAGTTGGCCTGGCAACCACCATGAACAGGTTTGGACATAGGTGGACCCTATTATCTTCCCTGGTGATGGAAGTTTCAGGGGATAACTCAACCCCATAGGGATATCCTCCTCCCCATGAAATATCTGCAAGCACAAAAAACTAAAAGAAAAAAAAAGTGAAAACGTGTGCAGCAGACAAAGTCCTCAAGTGGAACAACTAGGTTGCAAGTAAAACTAGGTCACCACAACCTGAACGTCAAAAAGTGACTTGTAATTATTGAGAAAAAGAAAGGGGGAAAAAAGAATAGGAAAAAACAAAGAAATTAAATAAAAGTGAAAGAATTTCAGAAAAATAAAATAACTTAAACTTAAAACGCAAAAGCAGTGAAAACGCACAATGCGCGTTTTGGCGGGAAAAATCAAGGTCAGGACTTTAAGTTGAAAAAGCCTAAAAAGAGAGAGAAAATACAGCAAGAAAGGTTTCAGTCGCTGAAGGAGCGACAGAAAAGGGATCGCAAGGTGCCACTGACTTACGACCAAGGGGTATGTGCTGGTTAGGCACGGGAAACGAGAGGTTAAAAAACGGGGGGGGGGGGGTGTAGCTAATCCGATTAAAGATGGCCACCCGCTCTCGCTTTAGGCCTCGTCGCCAGTGAAGTGGTATTAGCCACACACACTGTAAGCGTATGCTTACGCTGGGGTTTAGCCCTGCGGAGCAAACACCTGGTACAATAATTAATTAAGTAATGAACAATAAATAACCGCGCGCGTTATGGCCAGGGGTTAACCTGCCTGAGGCACTTACCTCTTAATTCTTCTCTTGACTTTTACGTGTGTATCCTTCAAGTTCTCGGTTTCGTCTGCTGTGCGGTTTCACTATAAAAGGGTTCCCGCTTCCGGTAGACCCCCCAAGCCCGAACCCGAACATATACTAGATTTCACTACAATAGGTAAACCTATGTAGAGGGCAAAGGCATTCATCAACAGTTTTACATGTTCAGTGTTTTTATCACGTAAATGTCCTGGTCATTCACTCATTGTTTTAAATAAAAATATTGAGTGGCTGACTGTTTCCTTGGTGTTAAAACTTAAATAGAATCTATGTGGTATTTATATTTTTCTCTATCCCAGCGTATCCATCATTTCGTGCGGTTCACATTACCAGAATAATGGAGGCGCTTCGTGATCGGGTTCGATGTACAACCCTAGTTGTTATGGCCTAGTCTCGGTCTACAAAACGTTTCTTAGTGTGGTAGTTTATTACTTCGTTTGCAATGTGCTTTTAAGTAATGACTTTGCATTTCCGACATTTTGTTTATGTCACGCGCAAATTCCCAATGTGAACAAAATTTTTACCATTAGTAGTACGGGTCCCCGGATGTAGTAGGAATAAAAAAAAATGTGAGCTTCTCTACATATATGAGGGCTTCGCCCTGTATTATATATGTCCCGGTCATTCACTACTTGTTTTAAACAAAATATTGAATGGCTGACTGTTTCCTTGGTGTAAGAATCTATGTATAATTTATTAGTCATGAATTAAATGCAACACTATGTTGTTATGCAATATATATTTTACTCTATCCCAGAGTATCCATCACTTTGTGCAGTTCACATTACCGGAATAATGGATGCACTTCGTGATCGGGTTCAATGTACACCCCTAGCTGTTATGTCCTAGTCTCAGTCTGCAAAACATTTGCTAGTACAGTACTTTATTAAATCGTTTGAAATGCGCTTGGAAGGAATGACTTTGCAATTCCGACATTTTGTTTATGCCTCTCGCAATTTCCCGATGTGAGCAGAATTTTTACGATTAGTAGTACGGGTCCCCGGATGTAGTAGGAATAAAAATGTGAGCTTCTCTACATATATGAGGGCTTCGCCCTCTATCAAACATTAAAAAGAAATAGTAACATTGTATAATTGTGGTGATAGTTGATTCACATATACATGTATCTTCGAGTCTGCGGCTGAATACACAAGTGCAAAAGAAGTATACAAGTTATCTCCCTCAATTTCATAAGAGGGATATAAAAATCAGGTGTCAAAATGTTGCATCTCTTTTTAAATGGATTTTTTAAATTTATGTAACCACATCAATAAAGATGCATATTTGCCCTTATTTTTATTTTCAAAAGTCAATAATTTTTAAGTAAATGATTTTAAGACATTCGGAAATGACATAAAAAGGAATTGACATGGACCACCTTTAAATTGCGTCAGTGTTATTCAACTGGTCGTCGACGTGTCTCCGTCTAATCATTCACAATTAAAGAATACTACTGGCTTGCTACCAGGGGTGAAAATTAATGGGTGCCCGTTCACCGAGGTGACTGAATTTACGATCGGGTGAATTGTTTTACGTACGAAGTCGCCCGTTTGGCGAATTGATTTCAGGATTTTTTTTTTGCCATTTTTTGGGGCTGTTATTCGGTCCATTTCTAGTCAGAAATTGTATCTGTTTTATCTCAATTTTGGTCCTTAATTCCCAATCTGATGAAGCTAAAATTTTGACATGTTAAGTTGAAATGTCTGCTTTTATCAAAATGAAAGAAGTACAACCATTCTGCATTCGTCATTTCAAAAAGCTTAAGTTTCGAAAGTGATCCATTTCCTTCTATTTGTAGTTTAAACGGATTGCTAAAAACCATTTAGAAATTAAAATAATTATTTTATTCACAAGTAAATACATTAGTCTTTACCTCGTGGCCAAAAATGTCACAGAACAGATCGTGTGTTGACTTTTTGCTTGCAGTTTAAGGAGGAAATGGAAGTTGGGTGTGTGTAATAAAAGAACTGATACCGAACGGAACTGAATTTCAGGATGTGTTAAAATGATGATACATGTATACAGGGCTCTACAACACTAAAAAAAATCACTCTTCATTTGGCCAGTGAACCAGAAATTTTACTAGCCAGCCAGGAACTTTTACTCGCCAATATATATATATATATATATATATGTGTGTGTGTGTGTATGTTCATGTGTTCTTAAAAAATCCACTGGATGAAAATATAGAAATGAAATAAAATATTAATTTTCTAAGTTTATGTAACATTTTATTGTTTCAATCCATTTAAAACAAGGTTATTAACTGCATGTTGACCTTTTTGTGCATTTTTTATCAATCCAGTAGTGTTTATATGCCTATATTTTTCTTATTTGTTGCTGTAATATTGAGGCAACCTTAAACTTTGTTTTTAAATATTTAGCGCCAGTTTCTTTTCGACAGAATTTACAAAACAGAGACTGCCCACTAGAATTGAAATGTTGCCTGTAAGTTAAAATCTAGAGTCCAACACCCATAACTTGATCGTCAGACAAAACACTATGAAGTTCTTTAATTTATAGGTGTTTGTCCGACATTCGGGTGTTTGACTCTCGATTTTAATTTACAGATAAAATTTCCAGTTCCGACTGTGGTTTATCCCTTTGGGGATTCTGTCGCGGCCGTTTTATTGTGTTGCCCCACGATAAAAACGGCCACAATAGAATCCCCAAAGGAATTAGGCTGTGGTCTGCCTGCCCTCCTCGTCGAACACTAGGCCGAACTTTCTGCCCCGATTTTACCAATTAAAAATCACTTAAATTAATATCGAAATCGGGGCAGAAAGTTCGGCCCAGTCGAACACTAGCCATAACTCCTTTAACCAAGATCATTTAAACTTAGTAGTGTCTAATGATGCTTCTGTTGAAATCGACCGAGAGAAGAAAATATCATCGTGTGCTGTTAGGAAAATTTCAAGTCGAAAACATGAGAGCAATACAACGTGTTTTTATTCAGTAATCCACGTGAGTTAGATGCTCTAGTTTATCGAAACTGAATAACCAAATTCGTTGTTGTAAAGCGCATAACAGACCATGATTTCGATAATGTAATTTCACAGTGAGAACGGACAAACTTTTGATTTCCGGTTCGGGGAAAAAACTGGTCGCAATGTGGCGACTGAATGAGGATAAACACTCGCCAAAATCTAAAAAATGGTCGCATTTGCGAGTGATTTGGTCGCATTGTAGAGCGCTGGTGTATGTAATGCTATACATTGTATAAAAGTTATAAAATCTTAATTAAATGTAGGTGAATGATAAAAGGAAAATTAGTTGTTGTGAATAAAAGTTTTAATGGATAGATATTGTTTTAAAAAATGAAAACTTTTGTAATTTGCATCAATTTAAACACACAGTAGTTACATTTATTTATTAAAATAACAATAAATTAATAAAACACAAAATTGACTCAAATATTTTTTTTCTTTGGGGGCAACCAAATTTTCATGGCGGGCAAGCACAATATCAGTATACCACTTGCCCGGCTGAGCAAGTTGTTAAAAATGTTAAGGTCACAAACTGGTTTAAAAATTTTCAAGTAAATATGACGGGGCCCCTAAGTTTAAATCTGGGCTCCCAGAATTTAAACTTAGGAGCCCGTTTGGCTCCTGAGGATTTTTTCTTAATTTCCACCCCTGTGCTACTATATGATATGGACATTTAGAAATGGCATATTTTATGTTTGCCTATTACATGATTAGTGTTCTTGGATTTCGTCATTACTTACCCAGGAAAGTACTAGTAGGCATAGGTGTATTTAATTTTCCATTATGGCATTTATTTACTATTTAATTCACAAATAGACTGAACTAATGTGTTCAGTGATTGTTATACAATACACATGTAGCAATAAATTTTTCATTTTAGTCAAGTTTTACAGAATCTCAAAATAATAAATCTACTATTTATAATTTAAATACATGTAGAACAAATGTTGATATGCTATTGCCAGCAACTTGATCCCAGATGAATCGGCGATATATTACTCTTAATATATCAGAAATAAATTTCAATTTAAGTCTTATTTTGTCTGATCAAATTACTCAATAAATAAATTATTATTTTTATCTTTAAGATATAACTTCTGTGTGCGACTTAAACGTAAATACCGGCACTGCCTTTTAAAAAGGATGTCCAAAAAAGTTAACACTCGGGAGATTAACTGCCTAGGTAAGCATGTTACGCACGGATGATTTTTATTGCATATTGAAGTGTCAAGTCATTCATTTTGAGAGAAGTTTGCCAGTTTTCTTGCGGGAGGTCGGTGGTCTTTACCCGGGTAACCGGGGTTTCTCCTCCACCAATAAAAACTGGACGCCATCATATGACTGAAAGATTGTTGAGTATGGTGTAAAAAAAAAAAAATCAAAATCAAATCAAATTATTTTGAGAGATAATCCTTTACACTATTTTCAGGGAGTGATAGTGTTTTTCTAGTGTTGCACTCCAAAAATCACCGTACGGTACCATGTTTCACTCTACACCAAGTAGAGTGTTTGACAGAATAAACACCACGTTTGTACTGTATCATTAATGATAGTTCAAATACATGGAACAAGATATATTAGCACATATCGTTAAACATGATAATTTCAAATCAAAACATGACAGGTTAGTTATCTGTACTGTATAGGATACTGCTACGTTAAATTTAAGTGGTAAGTATCAACCATTTTATTTTAATCAGCCAAAACCAGCAGATAAAAAATATTTGGCTCAGACTATAGGTGTCATTGGTTTTATTAATTATTTTGGGGTTTATGAATTACGTCATAAATCCCTTCATTATCTTTGTAGTAAACATCAAATTACTCTCATGAAGAATGATGTATTTCTCCCGAAATAATGAATAAATTGCAATGAAATTTCTGGCAAATGAGAACCGGAACCTGGGCCAATCCTTTTCCTCAGTTTCATTTTCCTCAATTAGATATTTTTATATAGATATATGTAGTACATCGGGTGATATGTGCGAAATTTAACCGGTAAAGTAAATAGATGTACTACCTAAAGCCTAGGTCTATTTTACAGAATTAGGCTGTTAAAGCTCCTCAGTTATATTGACCGTGCTGATAACCTTTTGCGTGAAATGTGCATGGTCACCGTGCAAATAGCTTATATGCCTATATACATGTACATGTATATCGGGCACGGTCACCATGCCGATAGCCTTGGCCTGCTAAGGCTCAGTCTGCGTGGGGGGGTGGGGGGAGGGAGGGATTTTTTTCTATATGGTCAGCTTGTTCTTGGAATCCACTGAAGGGATTTTGACTTTTCACTGTCCTCAATCACACATTGTATTTATGTTGTTGTTTGGCCAGAGAAATCTACATATTCTTGAATCTTGTTCTTCTTTCCACATTTGTAGAGGGTCCATAGAATAACCAAAATGACACCAATTCACCCAAATGATGCTATAATACATGTACAAGTATAGTCAATATTTTTACACATTTGTGTTGTTCAGGATCAGTTTAAGTTTAAAAGATCATATTTATATACATGTACTTATTCTTACTTTATTCTGACACCTCATCAGGAGTTAATAAACCCTTTTTGGTACAGGATCCTGTACCCTTCCAAATGGGAATTTTATGACGTAATGGGCCAAATTGGGAAAAAAGTACATGTAACTACATGTATACATGAATGGTCATTTAAGTCATAAGAATAAAGACATAAAACTTGTGATTCATTTAGCTTCCTTTACATGTACAGTACAAACGTGATGTTTATTCTGTCAAACACTCTACTTGGTGTAGAGTGAAACACGGTACGGTAAGGTGTCACACAGTGATTTTTGGTGTACAACACTGGAAAAACACTATTACTCTGTGAAAAATAGTGTAAAGGATTGTCTTTCAAAATGAATGACTTGAACTTCAATATGCAATAAAAATCGTCCGTGCGTAACAAGCTTACCTAGGCAGTTAATCTCCGAGTGATAACTTTTTGGACATCCTGTTTTTACAGGGCAGTGCCGATATTTACGCTTAAATCGTACACAGAACTGATATTATAAAGATTAATAATTAATTTATTGAGCAATTTGATCAGACAAAATGAGACTTAAATTGAAATTTATTTCTGATATTTTAAACGTAATAAATCGCTGGTTCATCTGGGATCAAGTTGCTGGCAATATCATCTCAACATTTGTTCTACATGTATATAAAATATAAATAGTAAATCTATTATTTTGAGATTCTGTAAAACTTGACTAAAGTGAAAAATTGATCACTACAATACATGTATATTGTATAACAGTCACGGAACATATTACTTGTTCAGTCTACATGTGAATTAAATAGTAAATTAATGTCGTGATGGAAAATTAAATAGGCCTATGCCTACTAGTACTTTCCTTGGTAAGTAATGACGAAATCCAAAAACACTAATTATAAAATAAGATGTCATTTTTTAATGTCCAGATCGTAGTAGCAAGCCAGGGGTATTCTTTAATCAGGAGTGATAAGATGGAGACATGTCGGCGATTGGTTGAATAACACTGATGCAATTTTAACGTGATCCATGTCAATTCTTTTTTTTGTCATTTCCTAATGTCTTAAAATCATTTACTCAAAAATTATTGACTTTTGAAAATAAAAATAAGGGCAGATATGCATCTTTATTGATGTGGTTACATAAATTTAAAAAATCTATTTAAAAAGACATGCAACATTTTGACACCTGATTTTTATATCCCTCTTATGAAATTACAGGAGATAACTTGTATACTTCTTTTGCACTTGTGTATTTAGCCACAGACTCGAGGATACATGTGTATGTGAATCAACTATCATCACAATTATACGATGTTACTATTTCTTTGAATTAAATAATGGATCGTTTTTTTAGTGATCTTCATGGATGTATGATTCAATAAAATAAATGGGCACACTTCATTTAAAAAAAAAATGACTCCTTACAAAACAACTTTGTCCATACTGGTAATTATCAAGTGTGCGGTATATTTCTTTTCTAGTTATAATTGCCATATTTGACCCATTAACCACCCATGGCCCTATAAGGGTCCCTCCCCCTTTTTACATATGATTGAGAATCTTTTCTAGCTGGTTGACAAGGAGAGGTGGACGCAAAGTCCATAAGTAATAATTTATCTGTGGCCCATGCAACAGAATTATGTTGATTGGTGGTCTGGCATTTGGGAATAACTACAACAACTTTACCACTGTGTCTTATAAAAAATCAACTGTTTTTTACGCAAATTAAGAGCCCACCCCTTTTTCTTGATCTTTGTAGCACCCTTGGGCCTGGGCGCTTAATGTATTACCTTTAAGTCATTTGCCATTAGCTGAATGTAGCATGTGCATATCAACTTTAAACCAAAATGCACACTCACTTTCTGTGTTTACTGTTTTGATAGTCTGATAACCCATTCCTGTTATCACCTGATTTCACCTTACTACAATGTTTTCAATTTTTCAAAAAATGTATCTCAAGTTAACATATACATTGTAGTTTCTGAATTATCTGTCTTTGTTTCAGCAAAGCATAAAATGTTGTGTTTATGTATAAATTCATTGAAATCAGGATACTGATATTGAGTCATTAATCTCCACACATTTAAGAATTAGAGACTTTAAATGTTTTTGGCTGGAGATAACTGGAGATTTTAATTTTTTTAGCTGGAAATAACTGGAGATTTTAAATTTATTAGCTGGAGATACATGTAACAGGAGATTTTTAAGTGATGTTATTATCTGACTGTTTTGTCTCATTTTTTTATTTTTTTTTTATTTTTTTTATTTTTTTTTTTTGCATGTTATAACTTCTGAATGTTTTCCTTGTTTTGTTTAATTACTTAGCCAACTGTGTGCCTTTTAAATATATATTGCATAAATTTTGCAAGTTTAAACATAACTTGGACTACAATAAAAACAAAATTAAATTTCCATAATTTAAATACTAGTTCTGTCCGGTTCCATTTCTTATACTACTTCTGGAAGTACGTCTCCCATTACATGTGCTTTGTGACAATTTAGACCTTAAGGTAACCCGAATAAATCAGTTGTTATATTCTGTTCTCTGCAATCCCTCAGAACTGGAGCAGGCTTGAATTATTCAAGTTAACCTTGAGGTAAATGCCTTGCATGTTTGATTTTAAATAAAATAATAATTTTTTTTTGTTGAAGTACATTACAAATATCTTTTGAGACTATAAGATGTTGTAATAACTATTTTTGATGGCTGGTATCTTGCTTCTAATCATCGATGATCCAAGCGTGTGTCATGTACACACTCTCTTAGACTCGGGTCTTATCACCAATTAACTACCAATCAGTGGACGGGACGGTGTTATATAATCATTAACACCCTCAATAATTAACATGCCCTCAGGCTTTTTACCAGTAAAAGTGTCAACCGATGGCTAACCGGACGTTTGTTAATTAGTAATTTTTAGGAGTTTCCATGTTGGCCACATTACATTTTTTTGGTACTTGAAAATTCTGATTGACGGAAGATTCTGAAACATGATGGGAGGGTGGAAGGGATCCTAAAAATTGGAAGATTTGTCCTATGCCCTAAAAATCACATGTATGCCCCCCTCCATGCTTTCCTAATCACAGTCAGATGTTGACAGAACATGTGTGTGCTTAATTTGGCATGACTTATAATGGGTGATGGATCTTGCACTGTGTCCAGAACAGGTTCAGGGTTTAGGGTTGTGTGCAATGGAAATGTGATGTAGATTTATGTTTGTAATGTTGTGAAATATTTACAGAAGTAACTTTTTTTCACATACTTAATTTTCTATGTCATTTGTAAAATTTCATTGGTGTTACATATAGATATTTTGAGTTGGCCAATGAAAATTGACATTTAAATCTAAAAATTTTACTCAACTAGTTTATCCTGAAATCTGATTGGCTAAGCTGGCCAAGTTAAAATCCTGAAATCTGATTGGCTAAGCTGGCCAAGTTAAAAAGATTTTCAGACTTGCTTAGTTTTATGATACCAGGCCCAAAATTTAGGGACAATGTTAACATTAGGTGAAAAAAGTAAATACCAATATGATTCTTTTTCTGAACAACTTTTATTAAAATGTAGTTGTATTACATGTACATGTACTTGGTGCCAAATTTAGTCTCAGGTTCAGGACAACTTGTTACCAGAATTGTACTTCAATGTACATGTAATATCAGTCTAATTAAAATCCAACCACTCATTGCTCTTGTTTTCTGATACGGTATAAGTCACATAAAACATTTTATCAAATGATACTCCTGTTTTTAGCTCACCGGGATGAAATTCCAGGGAGCTAATTATTGCCATACCCTGGCATTGTTGTCTTCGTCCATAGACAAAACTTTAACCTGGCTTATATCTTTTTGACCACAAGGGAATTTACTTCGATATTTGAATGAATATAGATTCCTTATGACCAGTGACCTTGGACTTTTGACCTACTTTTTAAAAACATTAACCTTGGCTACATGTATATCTTTTAAACCATGAGGGATACATGTAGGCCTTTGATATTTTACATATAGATTTCTTATGACCAGAGCTTTCATTCAGTTCCTTGACTTTTGACCTAGTGACCTTGACCTTAAACTTGACCTGCATTTGTACTTTTTAAAAACATTACTTTGGCTATATCTTTTAAACCATGAGGGATAGGTGTCTTGACTTTTTGCCTAATGACCTTGACCTCAAAATTTGACCAACAGTAAAATCTGCTTAAGCGACCTACTGGTCACAAAGACTGCAAATCAACGTCTATATAAAGACCACCTCCTTATAATGTCCAGTTTTCTTATGGTCCTAAGGAGGTTGTTATAGACAAGTTTCTCTGTAGTTTTCAGATAAACTTTAACCTTGACTATATCCTTTAAATCATGAGGGATAGGGCTTTGATATTTCAGATATAAATTTCTTATGACTAGAGCTTTAATTTGGTACTTGTAGATATTGTTTGAGAAGAAGAACAAATACAGTTGCCATATGATGTAACACTTTTAACCTAGTGACCTTGGAATCTGACCTACTTTTCCAAATATTTACCGGACCATGACCTTAAAACCTGACAGCTTTAGGTCAAACACCTACAATAGAACTTCTATGAGTCTAACTTCAGTAAGACAAATTTCTCGGTGTTTCAAACTATTGACAAAGTCTCGAATGATTTTGTTATTTATAGTAGTGCTACTCATAAACATTTTATAATTCAAACTATTATGAGGTCGAATTTCTTGATGTTTCAAATAAATTTGTGGTACCATTTCTGTCAAAACAATGAAAATTCTTACCTTTACATGTACATATAATTCGAAGTTAAAATTTACATGTGTACAAAATTGCCCCATGATAATTCTTCTCCTTCTCATAAACACTTGATGTTTTAATTTCACAAAAATAAAGTTAGATTTAACACTAATTATTAATAATAATGACAGTTTCGAAGCAATGATGTACACTTAGTTTATACAACCTCTGAATCTAAAAAATGCATGGTTCTCGGTTACCATCCATGAGTCAAAATCCCGATGTTTCAAACTTGTAAAGGTGGTCCCTGGAACTTCGACTCATTGAAGTTCTACTGTATTTTGAAAAAAATTTACACCTATTTCTGGCTAGCTTTGTTGTCTTCTGACAACTGTTGTTTGTTTTTGCAGTACTTAGCTGATTTTTTTTTATTCTCATTTCAGACTGGGTCTGGACGCAACACTGTCACTACTACAGGTTTCCGAATGACTGTATACTACAAAGCTTGAGATAGTAACAATGGGATTATTCAGCAAACTTGCCCATTGGCTTGGTATCAAGAAGACAGAGGCAAAAGTTCTTATTGTTGGACTTGATAACAGTGGTAAAACTACAATTATAAATCATCTAAAACCACAAGAATTACAGTCACATGACATTGTCCCAACCATTGGTTTTAATGTAGAGAAATTTTCTGGAAAGTCATTGTCATTCACAGTCTTTGATATGTCAGGTCAAGGTCGTTACCGTAATCTTTGGATGCACTATTTCAAGGATTGTGATGGAATAATCTATGTTGTGGACAGCAGTGATAAACTCAGAATTACTGTAGCGAAAGATGAATTGCTTTGTATCTTGGAAGATAAGGACATCAAAGAGCGTCGGATACCCATCCTTTTCTATGCAAACAAAATGGACTTGCGTGAATCAGTCTCCAGTGTCAAAGTTTCCAGCTTACTAGAATTAGAAAAAATAAGAGATAAGCCTTGGCATATTTGTGCAAGTAATGCACTTACTGGAGAAGGACTTTCAGAAGGTATAGACTGGCTCTCTGATCAAATTAAAACTTTCCTAACTACTGGTACCAAGTAGTTAACATTCCAAAGTAAATGAGACACTAGTATTTTGATTAAGGAATTAAATACTGATAGCAAGATCTGAAAATTCTGTAAAATAAAACACAGTTACAGGTTGTTTAGGACCTGCCTGTATCTCACATGTCAGATAATAATTAATAGATCATCACATAATGAAAATAAAGTGTGGTGGAGGTGTTCTGGTTGAAAACTGAAATGTGTCTCAAAACTTACATGTACATGTATGCCATATAAAACAATATGATGAATAAAGGTACAACTTATTAACAACAATACAATGTAAGAGACACTTCTTATGAAACGAAGAGTATTGTAGATACTTAAATTTTAAAGGGTAACTGTAACATTGTAGTGTAATTTGGAAAACTTTAGGGTGTCAGAAAGAATTCTTGGTGACACACAACCACCCTTTCAAAAGTAGGCCATGGTAATCCCTGATAAACATATATGTATGATTGTTGTTCTACTGGTCACACAATCAGGGTTCAACATTATACAATTATTGACTTTGGTTGAGGGTGACATAAAGATTTATCAGTCCAAAGAAGCATGATATTGACCGAGGCGAAGCCGAAACCAAAGTCAGTAATTGTTTAATTACATGTATATGACTATTTCAAAATTTGAAACAAAAAACATCAATTCAATTTAATGCTTAAATAAGCTGTCTCAATGATTATTTTTGTCCCCTGACATATAGTCGAGAATATGATAAAATATGTGTTCAAATACATTATCAAACACTTGAAACGTTGTAAAAGATCTTCTTTTTGAAGTTATTTGTTTTATTAGAATTTAAGTTTTCCCGTACCTTAAAAAATCCAGCTGTATTTCCATATGCAATGACCTTTCAGATAAACTCTTTTGCCATATCAAATGTACTTCGTAATTCAGTCAGGGGATCTTGGTCTTTAATGCACTCAGACTATGTTAAAGTTGGCCGATTTTTATGTGTTTTATATTTACTTTTAAAATACAAGACATGATTTTTGTTGGAAACTGCATGTATAATGTAAAATATATGCTTTTCAATGCAATTTTAAATACCTGAAGAAAATCAGATGAATATATGTATAAATATATCAGGTCACTAAAAGAAAATTTTCCGATCTCTATTGTTACCCTGAATGCTGACATTGACAAAATCAAAACAATATAACTGTAAAAAGTATGAGTACCTCATGTTTTACTGCCATGTTCGGTGGAGTAAGGCAGTTCATGATCACATGTGACAAGAATAATAAAGCCAAGAATGCAATGGGACGAGTTAAAAATGGGTGGAGATCACCTGATATACATGGCACGTGGACAATTTCAGAAACGAATGTTTGAAATGACAAAAAAGACCTACTTTGCCTGATTTAGGTATAGAATGATGATGTACGAAAATAAACGTAAAGGCTAATAAGAATAGAATTTATATTAACTGCAAATAGCACCTGTTTATTGGACACTTGGTAATCTTCGTAAAAAATTACGGAAAGTTAATTTGCAATGCTCATAGCAATGGTGGACAAACAATAACTCATATTACGGGTTACGTTTGGCAAGATTGTTGCAATTTTACACATGCATTTGTTATTCTAACCACCAGATGGTCTCTTTGGTATATATACATGTATGAGATAAAATATTACTTAAAATGGGCATGTAAAATTTTTCACCTATGACAGCTCATATCACTTTAACTCCTGCACAAAAATTTTTTTAAAATCTTAAGGCTATTCATTTTCATGAGTGTTTAAGAGCAATGGTTAAATGTTTTTCATTGGTTTATGCATTTGTTTAATCCAGTCATATACACTTACACAAATAAAAAAGAATGGAAGCACTAGAGGGCGACATAAAATCCATGGACCTCTGGACTGTCGAATGAATGAAACTAGCTCTTCTTTGATTGATACTCAGATTTATCAATACTAATTGCCATAGTTACAACTAACCAGCAAACGGAAAATCCACTAGTCATATAATGATAATGTTTGTCCGGAACAAGTCCATTTTGGGTTTGGACAAGTAGATGTGACTTTCACTTGTCTGAATGGACAAGTAAAATTATTGAAGACAAAAATTAATTCAATGAAGATTATTCTTGTTTAAACACAAAATAATGTCTTTAAATGTTACACTTGATTTTTGGACAAGCCATTTTTGCATTCGGACAGTGCTACTTGTCCTGCAAGACAAGTGGAAATTTTTGTTATTGTTGACCCCCGACAATATTGATACCTGTCTATATATATACACAGTCAACTCCAATTATAACAAAGTGGAAGGCAGTTATAGTTAAACTTCATTTTAGCTTGATTTCATTATTCTGATTCATATATTATAATGTAAGAAATGCACAGGGAATCAGGGTTTTCCCCAGGGTGATATTTTAGTGAGTCCCAAACTCCCAAGGACCCACAAGAACAAAATCCCTGAGTCCTTAGTTAAATTTCTGAGTCCCAATGAATATCATAGAAATTCAAGAAAATACATAGAAAACAGGACAGACATGTTCAGTCTTAGGTGGATAAAAAAGTAGCTTTCATTTGGTACCTTGACTTTTGACCTAGTGACCTTGACCTTAGACTTTGACCTACTTTAAAAAAAATTAATTTGAGCTGAAGGAATCAAAATATTTACCATACCTTGACCTTAAAACCTTACAGCTGTGGGTCAGATACCTATTTTGATAATTTACCATACCTTGACCTTAAAACTTTACAGCTGTGGGTCAGATACCTATTTTGATAATTTACACCCATTTCTGCAAGCTTTGTTGTCTTTTCACAACTCTTGTTATTTTAAGTTGAATTGGTAAATCTATATTTGAGAATATGATATCTACATGTAGATCTAGTAATGACAAAGAATACTTTGACATATTTCTGATTTATCTGTTAATGTATACATGTATATCCAAATCTGTCGGTCAGGATTTGATTTTTTTAATATCATCTGTTGCCATCAGTTGGTCTTGTTTCTTTTTACAAATATCCATGTAAACAATTATTTGTGAACAGAAAACCTTGACTACTGATAATGATATCTCATCTTTTTTACAATGACAACATGTAATAGTTAGCCTTTTACTTTTTTTCTAGTTAAAATTGTGTTCATTCATTTTCATATACCGGTAAGCTGTACTCTCTAAGAATTTGATTTTCTACAACTTGATGCCACTCTTTGTAGAATTGTTTTGGGATGAACTTACATTGTATCATGCATGTTTTGAATTTGTCATAATGCTGAATGTACGTCCATCCGTCTGTCCGTCTGTTTTGTTTCTGGACCGTAACTTCAGATTGCATGAAGCCAGGGAGCTGATTTTTGGTATAAAAATTCCTCTGCAGGGTACTAAAAAAACTCTATTGATTTTAGGTCGGGTCCATCAAAGGTCAAGGTCACAGTTGCGTTAGATAGATTTTCTTTATGCTTTCTTCTTTACGGACCATAATTTCAGATTGCATGATGCTAGGGAGCTAATTTTTGGTATACAAGTTTCTCTGCAGGCTACTAAGATTCATTTTGATTTTAGGCCAGGTCCATCAAAGGTCAAGGTCTCAGTTGCATTTCATAGATTTTCTTTATGCTTCCTCATTATTGCATGATGGAAGGAAGATTATTTTTGGTATACTGTCTATACTTATACATCTGTGTATACATCTTATACCTGTACCTTACATATGTAATTAAAGAATGACTTGTTCACATGTTGTTTGAGGCCATAAGGTCCAAGATCAATGTCATAGGCACAACAGAAGACTAAAAATGCTACTTTTTTCAAAAATTGTAAATTTTTGTTGTCTTGGGGCGATAACTATAGAATGCAGTATATTATTGGCCTACATTGTATTGCCAAATGTCCGACACAGCACCTTTAGGCAAACTTTTCCATTATGACGTCACAATCAAATGGCCTGTCAAGCATATGTGTGATTGTGACGTCACAATTGAATGACGTCAAAAACACACATGGAGAGCCACATGTCAGACATTTGGCGATAGGTCAATTTCTTGAGGACTGGGAAAGGAATCATTGCACATTTTTGACATTATATGATAGGAATTGCTGAATTGCTGCAGAATTATGGAAATAATTTCATGTGCGTTGCTATGGAATTGTTGCAAAAATTTTATTACCTTTTTATTAACATAGTATTGCATGCAAGAATCCAACAAAAATGCCACTTTCCCTTTTTCGGGGGGGATGTACTGCCCCTGGTGGCTCTCTTGTTGAATTCAGTAACAAATTGAATTTTAATTGATTAATTGAATTTTTAATTGATTTTCTTGTTATTTCAATCAATCAGCATGCACATTTCAGTTTTGTTTGCTTAATCAATTTAGCTGGATTGATATTCTAAATTTCTGGATTTTGTCAATTTTTTTATCTACCGGTATTTATTAAGTTTGATTTATTAGTATTCTGGTCAACATATCTTACATTATATTGCCTATTGTACATATCATTACTATGTCCGTCCATTAAGATTGATTGTATACAATGTGTACACATGTAAGCCATTGCCTATTTTGTCTGTTACTCTGTATACATTTATACAGTTACTTACATGTACATGTGTATAGTATATATAAATATGATACAAGTGTAAACTAGATGATTTGACTGGCATAATAGAGATTGACAATATGCTAGTGGTATTTTGAGTTTTGTTTGTTTTATTAGGGCCCACATTGGTTGATGCAGGACCCTACAGTTTTCACTGTGTCCCTCCATGTATCCACTGACAATTGTTGTTAGAACTCTCAATTCTATATTTCTCAACAGATTTCAACCAAATTGATATGGGATTGAAGGTGAATATGGGCAATACCTCACTCAAGTTGGAAAACAAGCACTATTGGATCATTTTTGTGGGAGTTACTGCCCTTGACTTAGATCTTTTTCCTACCGCCTTCTTATTATTGCTCTCAATTCTACATTTCCCAGCAGATTTCAACAAAATTGATATGTACATGTACATGTATATTGACAATACCTTCATCTAGTTTGATCAGTGCTATTTGATCATTTTTGTGGGAGAAACTGTCCTTGACTCTGTTTTTCTCTATCAGCTTCACATTAGCACTTTCTGTTCTCAACTTCATCTACAGAAATTCTATTTAAGGGGTACTATATATGGGAAATTCCTTGATAAAGCAAGAAAAAGTTCCAATAATTTTCTGATCTCTAAAACGATGCAGCAGGACCTTTGTGATTCATAGTATTCCAGTTTCTGTTTCTTATATAGCAAGGTTGTTATCACCCCTATACACATCATTCAGTCCTTATAAATTTTAATGTTGAATTACCTGTACATGTAAATCAAGGATTCAGATGATAAAGAAAGATAAAAAATGAAATATTTAGATTAATAATTCACTTTTTTTTCGAATACTTGAGAATATCTAAATTTGTTTGTTTGCCATTTCAGGAACATGAAATTGATCATTAAGCATTTTTAGGAATCATAACAATTAGAATTACATGTACGTCAGTTTTATATGCTGTCAGATGCCTTAATTGTCACTAGCCTATGAACTTGTTATGTAATTTGCCAGCCAACCTGTGTCACAGGATCACATGGTCCAGTTATGTAAGATAATTTGCTAGCCGACCAGCATCACATCTTTAAGATCACATTTTCTAGTTATGTAAGATAATTTGCCAACCAACCTGCATCACACGATCTAATTACATTGTATGTAAGATATCTAGCCGACCAGCATCACATCTTTAAGATCACATTTTCTAGTTATGTAACTTTTTTTTTGTAAGATAATTTGCCAGCCAACCTGCGTCACATGATCACATTGTCATTATGTAAGATAAATTGCTAGCAGACCAGCATCACATCTTTAAGATCACATGGTCTAGTTATGTAAGATAATTTGCCAGCCAACCTGCATCATGTGATCACATGGTCTAGTTACATTGTGTGTAAGATAATTTGCCATCTGACGTGCATCACAAGACACATTTTCTAGTTATGTAAGATAATTTGCTAGCCAACCTGCGTCACATGATCACATGGTCTAGTTATGTAAGATAATTTGCCAGCAAACCTGCATCACATGATTACATGGTCTAGTTATGTAAGATAATTTGCCAGCAAACCTACATCACATGATTACATGGTCTAGTTATGTAAGATAATTTGCCAGCAAACCTGCATCACATGATTACATGGTCTAGTTATGTAAGATAATTTGCCAGCAAACCTGCACCATATGGTCTGCAATCAGTCGTTTTTATCTGAATCATGAAGGAAAATTTTCAACCACAAGTAAAAAAAAAAACCACATTGTCATTAACTTGATGCTGGCACTTTATTGCAGAAAACAATATTGAGTTGGCAATTGACATATACGTTACCTTCCTTTCCACAACCATTCCAGGACACTGATAAGACTGATGATGTACATATCTGTGTATGTGACGATCAATTAAATAATAATTCAATACTTGTATCTTAGTTAACATTCCTGTAGACATAAATTATGTGTACTCTTTATATTACACACTTATTTTTTTTATAGTACTGTACTGTGTGCATGTACATTATATTTTTTATGGCTTAGTATGACAGTATAGTTTTCTGTTTCTTTCAAGATTATTTTATGATGAACATTTCAGAAATGTTAAAGTCTATCATGATCAGTTAGACTATGTGTATTATTATATTTATTTCAGTGTGCAGGTAATGATAAATTAAAAATATTGTTTTGATTTCCAATTAAATGTTATTATGTGATACAGGTAGATCTAGCTCTGTTATGGTTTTACTTCATGTATTTTGAGTTTCTGCTCCTATCAATAAATGTATATGTTATACAGATTCTTGTAGTATCTTTAGCTTATTTGATCTGTATGTTGATTTGACTGATAGTTATTTTTTGCTCTTCAATGCACGTAACAATTGTCAAGGCCTGATGTCTTAAGATTTACTCAGTACTGTGTGAAATACTACCTATAAGATGTATAGTCCAGAGTTTTTGAAATTCACCAGTCTTGCCAGAAAATCTGGTAAATTTTACAAAAGTCTGTTGAAACCTATCTGATAACTGGTCCAAATTACTCAGTAATTTTCCGTTTCATTTCAATTGTGTATATATACAGACCAGTAAAAAATTTTCTTTGACCAGTGAAATTTCTTTATTCACAGGTCTGGTTGACCAGGAATTTTATTTTTTATTTCAAAATGTCTGATAGTCAGTTTGCTCTCCATTGAGACTGGGGTTTTGTTAAATTTCTTAAATTACACTTGATCATCAAATTTGAATTTGACAGCAATGTTTTTAAATTTACCATACATAACTGAATTGTGAATATGCAATTTTTTGGTTTGCTAACATTTTACCCATTTACTGAATACAAAATTTTGTAACAGTTTGTGTGGGCAAATGAACAGTTGATAAAATAGCACCCATAATTCTTTCTGATTTATGCATAAGTAGGTTGTATGCAAATCAGAAACTCTGGGATATATGATAGCTAGACTGACATGGGATTGTATCAAAATTAAATTATTTTTTATTAACTGAAAAAAAAAATGGAATTATAAAGTCTGCATCATGTTTAATATAATGCACAAAACTATATTACTGAAATAATTTCATCTTATTAGTAGTTATCTTTGCACGCAGGATGTAAAACAACATAAAAATAAACAAAAAATGTTAACTTGAAACTCATGTTGATTTGCAATTTTGTGAAATGATCCCTTATTGACCTGTCTGCATGAATTAAGTGTGTCACAAGTTAGGCCTATTCATGCATACATGTATAAAATGTGAATTGAATCATGTCCCTTGATTTTAAAATATGTGTTTATCCTATACATGTATATAATATAAATTTAATTGCATCCTTTGGATATTATGACAAAATGGCATTGAATCAAGGGATCTATATATTTTCATACATGATGGGTATTGCATATAAGTAGCAGACAAACTGACTATGTTTAGGTAACCATGGGGTTTGAAAACTGTTTTTATTTACAGTATTATGGCTGTTCAATGTATTGAACACCCACGTAATTTTTCTTGAAATTTGAAAGAAATCTAACATTATTAGTAATGGCAAACCTTTTCCCCTGAATTGTTTGATGCAATTAAAATTCATTTATAGTAATGTATAACCTTTAACATAACAATGATTAGCATTTTAAATTTATAACTTATGTAGTTTTTGCAAAAAATGACTAAACTCCAGTTTCAATAAAGAGCAAATGGACTATACTAAAACTATTTTTAGCTCACCTGGCCTGAAGGGTCAGATGAGTTATTACTATGGCCAATGTTTGTTGTCCATCGTCAGTCCATTAACTTTTCCATTTCAACGACTTCTTCTCAAGGATCACTGGGCAGATTTCAACCAAATTTAGCAGGGAGCTTTGTCCTGGAAAGGGTCTTCAAGTTTGCAAAAAGAAAAAGCCTAGGACTTATTAGGGTGCCAAAAAGGGGGAAAATCGTGGTACATCTTTAAAAATCTTCTCATGAACCAATGGTCAGAGGACTTCTAAATTTTGTTTACATGATTATTATGTCAATATCTACAAAGTTTGCAAAGAAAAAAAAATAGGTTACTAGGGGTGCTTCAATAACATAGGGTACATTTTTATACTAAAAGCTTTATAACTCAAAACTGATTGACTTTTTGTATAATAAGATATACAGGGAAATTGTTGTGAATCATCTAAGTGTGTGTTGTATAATGCATTTTCCGGCTCAGAAATTGATCGCCGATCGAGGTATCTAGATGAGCCAGAACAATCACCCCTGTTTTTGGCGCAATATGGTCCTTTACGCCTTAAGTTACACACCCTACACACACTACACACGCTACACATACGCCACAGCTCTAAGACGCCTAACAGAAATTGATTGCCGATCGAGGTATCTAGCTGAGCCAGAACAATCCCCCCTATTTTGAGCAAATATGGCTCCTCCCCACACTCTAAACCACTACTAGCCACCCATAGCCACAAGCTCTTCCCTAAGCCTCAACCCGTTTACGCACAACAAGGCTATGAGCTCCAAATGATTTATATTGTCTTGAGATAATTTATAGATCTATATATTTTTTTTGAATTTTACTTGTTTAAAAACTGTCATATTTTAAACAAATGGCAGAAAACTGGAAATATCTCCTAAATTTACCTATTTCCAAATTAGAAGAATTAGATCTTCCAAACAAAGATGTTTGGAGCATTTATAACCTAAAATGGCCACATGAAAAATAGGATGAGGATAGAGATTGGCTACTTCTTATTAAACAACGACATATAGGGTCAGAAGCTAACAAAAAAGTACGCAATTTTCCGCTGTACGAAAAAAAACTTATATATTCTTGGTGTGCAGAAGTAGATTGGATTACCGTGAATAGGATGATGCCAAAAATTAGTTGTTTTTAAGATTTGAAGGGGGGGGGGTAGAATATCTGAACAGCAAAAGATAAGTGATGGTGGTGAAGAGGCATTTGAGCGTTTATTAAGACCCTATATGTCGTTTTATTGGGATGAATATTCTCCTAGGTGTGAAACAGGCGAGGGTGAGATGTTTTCTGATGAAGAGTATGCTCTTCATGTTAGAGAGGTTCGTGAATTAATCGCACTTGTTCATTTAAGATATCGTGAAAGGCAAGATTATATTTAAAAAGTTTTGAAAGTTCTTTTAAGAGATAGGTATGATCACGATTATGATTTTTGGAAGAAAATGTTAAATATGATTAAATCTATTTTACACGAATTCCCTCTGCCAAGATTTTATGATTTGTATGTTCAATTACATGATATTACTGTCTATAATGAAGAAGCTATTCGTTTTTTGATACGTCTTCTTGAATATTATTTAGAAAAATTTGTGTTAGAAAAAGAAAGATATGAAATGTATAAAAAATTATATGAAAGGCCTACAGATGGTAAAAGACATACAGATGGTTGTGACATAGAGACCGAAATTAAGTGTCAACTGCTGTGAATTGGACGATGGTGAGCTAATCTCGGAGGAGACTATAAGGAAAATTTATAATACATTTTTTAAACAATGGTAGATAATGGAAGATGTTATGAAGAAGGATGTTTAACATACCTCTCTTTTAATTTTCCTGATAAAACTAAAATGTTATATTGTGCTACTCATAAAAAGGAAATATGATCAATGTTAAAGATAAAAAATGTAATAAAAAGGGATGTTTAAAACAACCCTGTTTTCATATTCCCACCGAAATTGAGGGCTTATATTGTTTTGCTCTTAAAAAGGAAAATATGATCAATGTTAAAGATAAAAGATGTCAAGAAGAAGGATGTATGAAATTTTCTTTTTTTAATATTCCCGGTAAAACCGAAAAGTTATATTGTTTTACACATAAAAAAGAAAATATGATCGATCTCAGAAAAAGATTTTAATTTCAGGACGATTTACTATGTAATAAAACTTTTTTCATACAGATTTGTATGAAAAAAATGAAATGAAATGAATAAAATATATATATATATATATAAAAGCCATGTCTATCCTTTCAGCGCTAAAATCTTTTTATAATAAGGGTGTAATAACAATGAAAAGTATTTACAGTACTGTTTCGAATTATATTAGGGGAATATCAACCGAAGATCAAATTAAGAAAGATTTGGATTTGATAAGACCTAAATTCGATCGAGTGATGAATGAATTAAAAGAACGAGAAAGGGACAGAAATTTCGTGAAAAATAATTGGAAAGAAGTGATGAACGAAGTTAAACAAGGCTATTCGGATGAATTTGAAGACTGTGGTCAGTTTAGAAATTTTTATACCTCTGAAAAGAATAGGTTCTTTAAAATTCCAGATCGCTGTAACAGCAGAGTTTGAGAAAAATGGAGAAATGATAGAGATGACATTTTATAGTAAACAGCGAGTAGTTCTATCGCCCCAAACCATCGAAGAGGATCTTAAAGAAATAGAAACTATTATGATGAGTATTGTTGAGAAAGTGAATGTTTCAGGATCTGGATGCAGATTTCACCGTTGCAAGATGTTATATTTAAATTTCGCTAATTATCAACTCCTCTGGGGTAGCTCATATATCCCGTTATCTAAAAAACTTGAAAATACAAAATCAATAATCAATATTTAAAACAAAGATAACAATTGTATTGTCTGTTGTATACTTTGTTCTTTATATTATGAGGAACTCAAGAAAAACCACCAACGTGTCACCAATTATAAAAAATATATGGATAGACTTAATCTTGAGGGAGTTTCATTTCCTACTCCAGTCTCTGAGATTTCTAGAACAGAAAAACAAAACGATCTTTTGATCAATGTATACGGTTGGGAGGAGGAAACACTAACTGTATATCACGTTTCACAACAACCAGAGGGCATGAAAGAAGTGGATTTAATGCTAATCATGGACGCTGACCAGAAATGGCATTACTGTTGCGTTAATGATTTATCAAGACTTGTTCGTCAAGGAAGCTTGCATAAAAAATTCCTTTGCAGACGATGTCTTCATGCCTATTCCAGCGAGGATTGTTTAGAGAGACATAAAGGCGATTGTTTAGGCGTGAATGACGCTCTCATCCCTAAGATGCGAAACCCTGGAAATGATATATGTAAGTTTAAAAATTTTCGACATAAAATGTGGTTCCCCTGTGTTATTTATGCAGACTTCGAAGCCATCATCAAGCCTTTCTATAAACAAGTGGGTGAAAGAACTTATCCAAATTCAATCCACGAAGGTTGTAGTTTTGGTTATCAAGTTGTATGGGAAAATTATAAGGAAGATCCTGTCATTTTTCGTGGAAAAGGAGCAATATTCAAATTTTTAGAGACTTTACAAAAAGAGGAGGCTAAAATAAATGAAGTATTCGCTAACAAGGTTTTCCTAACATGGGAAAGTGGAGATAGGGAGAGATTTGAGGCAGCGACTGAATGTTGGATTTATGAAGAACATTTTGAGGATGGAGAACGGGAAATTTCCAAATTGCAAGATCAAAAGGAGAGAATTTTAAAAGAGATGGAAAACTGTGACGATTTAAAGAAACAATATGAATGTATTATTTTACAAATTAAAAAGAAGGATAAAGGTGAAAAAGTATGTGATCATTGTCATATCACAGGAAAATATCGTGGAGCTGCTCACACAAAGTGTAATTTAAAGCTGATCGTTAAAAGGGGCGTGACCCCAATTCTATTCATTTTTCATAACTTGAAGGGATATGATGGACATCTACTCATTCAAGAGATTGCTAAGGTATCGGGGAAGATAAGCTGCATTCCAACGAATGGTGAAAACTTTATGTCGTTTACTCTCGGTCAATTACGATTTTGGGATAGTTTCCAATTCATGTCCGCGTCATTGTCGAAATTAGTAGAAAATATCGACAAGTTTCCAAGTTTGGAGAAAGTATTCAAAGAAAAATCGGAATTGCTTAAGATGAAAGGTTTTTACCCATACGAATATATGGATACATTTGAAAGATTTGAAGAAACCAGTCTTCCACCCCGAGAAAAGTTTTATAGTAGTCTTTCACCAGAACATATTAGTGAAAAAGAATACAAACACGTTCAAAAACTTTGGAAAGAATTTGAGTGTAAGACTATGGGGGATTATCACGATTTATATCTTAAGACTGACGTTCTATTGTTAAACGACGTGTTTGATAATTTTAGAGCGACGAGCATAAAACACTATGGTTTAGATCCGTGCCATTATTATACCGCTCCAGGGTTAGCATCTTGAAGATGACGAAAATCAAGTTAGAACTTTTAACTGATTTAGATCGACATCTTTTTATCGAGAAAGGGATGCGAGGAGGCATAAAAAATTACATAAAAAATACATTATGTATTGGGATGCTAACGCTTTATACTCGAAGCGATGTCTCATCCTCTACCTTATAGAAAATTTGAATGGGTGGACGCCGTTAAAGATCCTCTCAATCCACCAGAAGGTAATGGATATATTCTAGAGGTAGATTTAAAATATGCTCACCATTTACACGATTTACACAACGATTATCCCTTAGCTCCCGAACGCATCAAAGTCAACATTGAAGAACTTTCCGAATATCAAAAAGAATTGTTGAAGCAGAGCGGCCTTAGAGACACCGGTCCAGAGAAACCAAATTTAGGCGATAAGAAGAAATACGTCGTTCACTATAAAACATTGGGATTATATGTGTCATTAGGATTAGAGTTGGAAAACGTTCATGGAGTGTTAAGTTTTAATGAAAGCCATGGATGGAGCCTTATATTAAATTAAACACTAAACTTAGACAGAAATGTAAAAGCGATTTTGAAAAAGGTTTTTTCAAATTAATGAACAATTCCGTCTTCGGAAAGACGATGGAAAATGTTAGAAAACGCCTCAACATCCAATTTCTAAAGAGTAATAATCTAGAAGAAGCTCGTAAGTTGAACGAAAAAATTAGAAAAATCGTTGCCAATCCCGCTTTCGAACGAGTGAATATCATTAATGACGATCTAGCCTTAGCTCATTTAAGGAAACTACATGTTACTTTGGATAAACCCGTCTACGTTGGAATGTCTATTTCTCGATTTATCTAAGTATCATATGTATAACTGGTATTATAATTTCTTGAAGAAAAAATATCGAGGTAAATTATTGTATACAGATACAGATAGTTTGGTGGTGGATGTAGAAACAAATGACGCATATCAAGACATGGTGAAACGTGCAGATGAATTTGATTTTTCCAATTTTCCAGACGATCATCCATGTTTCCAACACATTCCAAAGGGGGAGCTTCGTGCGATTAAGGATAAGAATAAAAAGGTTCATGGAAAATTTAAAGATGAGTGTTATGGTAGGCTGATTAATATGTTTATCGGTTTAAAACCGAAAATGTATGCCATATTATTAGACGATTTGACCGTCGTCAAGAAAGCAAAGGGGTTAAACAAGGTGTGGTTAAAAAAGAGATTGATGTTATGGATTATGAAAATTCACTTTATCAAGGAAATATATTACAAAAGACGATGCATTTATTACGATCAGTGAAACAGGTGGTTTATGGCTTAGCGCTTAAGAAAGTTGCTTTATCCCCCAACGACACAAAAGTCTATATCAGAGAAGACAAAATCTCGACTTATGCATTGAGACTTTGAAGGTTATTTGTTTTTCAACATATAATATTTATGGAACCACCAATAATTCTTCTCTCACAAAATTCCTTTGGGGCGCTGGTTTTTTCAAATAATACACGTCTATCCCTTGCATTCTAAAATGTCGATCAATTCCATGTTAATAAAAAGGTTTTTCCCCTAGAGTTTTATTAAATCGTTCGACAATAGCTGTATCACGATGAATATCAGCTCTACCTCTTCTTATAGTCGTTTTATGTTTAGCCATTAATTGAGATACACTACCCATAAATTCACGACCCGGATCGACTTGTAAAAACTTAAGATATGTTAAATGACGAACGCAAATTTTTTGAAAAGCAGCTGCTACTTCCTTACTATCTTTACTCGTTAAAGGTTCCGCTTCTTTGTATCGAGGTCCAACATCGACAAGGGTTAATGCGTATCTATATATTTTCGTCCCACTTTATCATGAGGTAAGAATAATAAATCCGCTTGATGCGTTTCGTTTTTTAACTAATTCGAACTTAGATCTTATTATTTTCTTAGGGAGAGGTAAATAAATTTGACAAATGTCTTGTTTATTGAGAAAATCAAGGGCTTGTTGTTCCATAGCACCTGATGCTTTAGATAATTGTTTTATAGCTTCTTTTCCTTTCCAATACTCCTGAGGACTAAAATAGATTTCACGCATTTTTTTCTACTTTTTATTAACCTTTTATTTTCATCGCACCGTAATACACGACAGACATACCCAGAAAAACGAAAAGGAGCTCCCCACTCTTTTGTTTCTTGCTCAGTGTGTAATAATCGCTTAATTCTGGTTCAGGAGGTATATCATCACCAGTCATATCTGAATAAAGTCTCATCGCATTATAAACTTCCTTTTCCGTGTAAATAGAATGATCTTCTTTTCTTAAATGTTCGTTTAAATAATCTAACTTTGCTTGAGCTAAGTTTTCAACCGCTAGGTCGTGCCTCTCCTGTTCCTTATGATCTGAAAACAAAAATTGTGACCCAGTAAACGCTAAAGCGTTGACGACGGCTCCGCCCAACATCATTGCTATCGTTGCCATTTTAATATTATTTCATAATATACATAGCTAAGGCGTAATCAACTACGAGCATACCTAGATCAGTCATATCATTTTCTAATTTGATTACTTGAGTTTTAAATCTTTTTTAGCTAATTGAGCATATACTATTGCTTGCCATTTTTACTTCACTAAAATTTTTTTAATTCATGTCAAACGGATTAGCTTTTACAGACTTTATATCTTCTGTAGGTTTTTCAGGAGCTTTTCTGTAGTTTTTAAACTATTGAAAATAAAAAAAACACCACCTATTACTACAGCAGGCATGAGCCATGGCCATTTATCGCTCGAAGATTTCGCGTGAGAAGATCTATCTTCTTCTTTATGTTCAACTTTTTTTATTTTTTCGTGTCTCAGCACTTTTTTTACCCGCTTCCACTCGTTTCGGGTTCTTCGTTACTAGAGTTAATTCTTTCTGAGGTTTTTCTTTCACATTTTCTCTCATTTTTAAATGGCGTATTAAATTTTCTTATGTGTCTGACTGACGTTAGAGAGGCGGTTAGAAGAGCAAGGTACATGCCATATCTATAATATAAATCACAACAAAATTCGGAAATGGCAATATCTAAAAGGTATCCTCACCCAATTCTTTCATAAGATCTGAGGGGGCTTTCGACTTCAAATCCAAAATAAGATAAGCCTGTTACATATAATGAAATGATTGATTTTCCGAGGGCATTACTCATGAGAGAACCCAATTTTTGAAAATTTTAACAAATTTCTCTATTTCTTCATCCGTTAATGCATCTATGTCGTTTAAACTTAAATCTTCTCCCAAAAATTGTTTAGATATACCTCCAGCAACCAATGCACAAAGTTTATTTTTAGAAGTATTATCCTTTGCACCCTTATTTTTTTTAAGTTAACACGCTTCGAGGTGTTTCAATGGAAAGTAATTCATTCACATCCATATTTTTTTTATCAAAGAAATTATTTTTCTAGATAATTTTTCTAATTTTTCATAATGGTTCACTCTTAATATAGAGAAAATTATCAATAACATTATTAAAGCATTAAAAAACATTAATATTAGCAAAAATGTGAGTAATAATCTTCTCCTTTTAGTAATTGCTAAAAATTACTAAAATACTGAATTCACTGAAGTAATTACTAAAATTGCTAAATATATGCTTCATTAATGGTTGAAAATTACTAACTTCACTGAAGTATTACTGAAGTATTACTAACTTTCCTGAATATTACTGAAGTATTACTAACTTTTAACTCTTATACAGTTTATCATTATTTTTAAAAATGACTAAATTTTATCCATTTTTCCTTGAATGTAGTGAGAAAGAACCCAATTCGAGTAAACGTCATCAATTAGAGCTTTTAGTTTTCGGAAAAGATGGCGTTAAATAAAGCCGTTCTTGTCACGGAAAATGATAGATATCCTATTCCAGATAAGTATAGCGATAATGCCAGAGAACGACTAAACCACCTCATCTGGAATGAAGAAGACACAGATTTTGATAAAATGGAAGAGGATATTAAGCAGTCATTTAAAACGTGGGAAAATATTAGAAAACGAGAAAAATTAAGAATGATCGATCGATATATTTCACGATTAGAATGTAGTATGCAAAAGAAAAAGGAGATAAAAAGTGTACTTACTATAGCTTTATTATTAAAATTATTAAAATCGGAGGCTATTGTATATAAAGATTATGAAATTAGAAACATTGAGGGTAACATCGATTATTTCACTATTGAATTAATTTATAATCTGTTGGGATAGTCAAGATTAGAACAAGCTTACTATGTTTATGTTGCGATAACAATTCTTCCATCTTTTTTCCTTCTTCCACATCTTTAATCACGTTGTTTTGTTTTCATTTAGGCATTCTTTTTGATGACATATACAACACCATTTTATCTGTGTACGCACATCTTTGCACACAGAATTATATCTTTGTGATAGTATCCACACACTTTGAAGGGCGTGTCTCCCCGAAAAAGCTAGAAAACTTAAAGCGTCAACTTTCTTTTTTCATTTGTTTCATGGCACTGCAATCGTCGACGATGTACAACGTTTCTGTTCCCTTATATATATCGAAGTAATACTTTATAAATTCTTGTAATTTCTCTTCACCATTTTCATGTAAAGGGTTAACCACTCTAATATTTTTATCAGCAGCTATCCATTTTCTTTGAAGATAAACTTTATTCCAACGAACGGCAGGACATAAAATGACGATATGTTCGAACACTCCTTTATATTCATTTTCCAAAAGATCTAATACGAATTCTGTCTTTCCGCAGCCGGTATCTCCGCATATAATTGCACAAAGAGGTTCTTAAATAAACGTTTTATTAAAGAACAAATATTTTTAAGATATCACGGACACAAATAGACCATCTTGAAGATTTATCTGCGCATCTTTTACTACATAGATATAAACATTTAGAGGATCGTTGTCCGTTTCCTCTTCTCTTTCAATTCTTATGGAAATACCTTCCGATATATTTTGTAATTTTCGACCCGTTCCGTGAAGGGCGTTATCATCCGTACTTCGTAGGTCTAACCATAATCCATAGTGTCTGAATAAATATTTTCCCACCGTCATATCGGTCATTGCTGTTTCAGTCACTACCTGTCCCACTCGCGGATCTCTATTCCTACCTTGAGCAAACCATTTTTTGATTTCATCATATTGTTGATATGATCTCATCCCTGGACTGTACAACTGATTGGGTTGGCCTTCTATTGTAATATCAACCTTTTTGATCCGCGGATTATAAAAATGTTCTACATCTCTTCGCGTTATATCCTCAAATAGAAAATGCACGCCTACCAAGCTCTTTGCGGGAGTGTTAATTTGGTAATTGAGAATAGCGTCGGATTTTCTGATAGTTGATTTTCTATAACGAAGGATACTGTCGAAGTAAATAACATGCTGATCGTGGCATACCCTTTGTCTTATACTTCTTGCCAATGATGGATCTGTCACTTTATCGAATTCGAGACAAATATTGTTGATGGTATAACTTACATCTTTGTCTACGTCAGCGCTGCCGGGAACAACCACCTTCTTAAAATAATCAAACGTAATCATAGTTGTTTACGGCATTGAGTGTACCTTGTGTGGTTTGATTTATGTTGGCGAAACTAAGGGGCCCTTAAATAAAAGAGTATCTGGCCATCGATTCGAAATTAATAATGGGGGTAACCAGATACTCTATCGACATTTCAACTCTCCTGACCATTCCATATTGTCTATGAGAGTGCGTATAATTGAAAAGTATACCACTGGACCAACAATCCCACCTTGAGTACCCCCTTCCGTAGACAACGTGAAGAATTTTGGATTAAACAACTTGGCACTGCATATCCCTATGGATGTAACGATAATATCCAAAGTGTAGGCAATCTATCAAGCCCACTGTGTAATGGTGTTAATGTGATGGAACTTTTTAATTCTAACGTAAGACGTAAACGAAGTTACGGACATCGTTCATACAACCGACCCTACATACATGATGTCACTTTTTCATCTCTTTTACCTTATGTTAACAAAAAATTGGGTCTTCATCACATCCGCAGCAAACTTTATTCTGTTCCTTTTACAAATCTCAATAAACTTTTTCAAGAAGCAAGAATGAATCCCTACACGGATTCTTCAACCCCAGAATACATACTGAACTCCATTATAATGGACATCGCTTATCACAGGCTGTTTAAGCCTGCACGCGTTACAAACGATGACTGTTCTAAACAGAAACGTCTTTTCCTTAAACTTAAATTTACAAATAAAGGCATAGACGCTTTAAACATTGGCAATGTTCTAAATCACAAAAAAGTTCAGTCCTGTATTCCATCATATTTTAAACTGAAGAGCACGCCTTGCATTTCATATAGCTATACACCTAGCATCGCATCCAAGCTATTCAATTACAAACAGGTTTTGCAGTGCCTAGACATCAACCATCTTCTACACAACACTGTCACATGTTCATGTGCTTCATCTCCTTTCAAATACAATACTATCGGCATGTCATTACCGGCGACGTTTCTATTGTTGAAAATGAAAGCCTCAAAAATCTTATTTTAAGGGGCCCTAAATACCGGGAAGCCCGTTCCTTTAATTGGCGTCAGAATTTCAGTTTAGTTTTGGATTCTGTCGAAGATTATGCCAGACGATGGGCCAAACATGAAGACGTAGAACCAGACACTTTGTCTGAAATGGCTGAAAGCCATACGATGGTTGATAAAATCTCGTATTCGAAAACTTAAAGGGACTATGAAAACACGTTATCCCTCTGTATTTAATGATCCAGAAGTAGTAACTGAACTGGATAGGTTACATGACCAATATGTACTGGTACCAGCAGACAAAGCCTCAAATAATATAGTTTTTATTTGTAAGGCACATTACTATAATTGTTTATTAGAAGAACTTGGGTTTAATACGAATTCTGGAAATCCTACATACACACGTAGCTCACTTTCAAAGGACGAGATCCTTCAAAATCACGTGTCCGTATTACACTCATTTGATATACCTACAACGGAGACCGATTTCGAGCTACCACATTTATACTGGATACGTAAACTTCATAAAAACCCATATAAGCAAAGATACATAGCAGGATCCAGCAAATGTTCTACCAAACCTTTATCTTTACTCCTTACCAAGATATTGGCAGCTGTTAAGGAGAAACTTCAAAAATACTGTACAGTTGCTTATTCCAGAAGCGGTGTAAATCAGATGTGGATACTTAAAAATTCTAAACAGCTTTTAGAAAATTTGAAGGCACACAATTTTTCTCGAATTCACAGTATCAAAACTTATGATTTCTCAACTCTTTACACTACTATTCCACATAAAAAATTAAAAGAAAGACTTTTTAGCATCATAGACAACTACTTTTTCACTAAAGGTGGTACCCGAAAATTTAAATATATAGTGATTGGCTATCAGGATACTTATTTCGTCAAACACCACTCTGATTGTACACATAAGTATACTAAGTTGATATAAAAAACATGCTGGAATTTCTAATAGACAATATATTTTTAATGTTCGGAGACGTGGTCTTTCAACAAACTGTCGGCATTCCTATGGGAACCAATTGTGCTCCTTTATTGGCCGACCTGTTCCTTTATTCATACGAAGCAGACTTCATTCAGAAACTGCTGAATCAAAAGAAGAAAAAGTTAGCGGTGTCCTTTAATTTGACATTTAGATATATCGACGACGTTTTGTCAATTAATAATGACAATTTTCATACATATGTCAATGCGATATATCCCAGCGAACTAGAAATTAAAGATACAACAGAATCAAGTACACACGCTTCATACTTAGACATTTTACTTAATATAAACACAGACGGGAAATTAGCAACTAAGCTATACGATAAACGCGACGATTTCGGCTTTCCCATCGTAAATTTTCCACATTTAAGTAGTAATATCCCTCAGTCACCTGCATATGGAGTTTATATTTCACAAATGATCCGATATGCCAGGGCGTGCACAACATATGAAGATTTCATATACAGAGGTAAACTACTCACTAACAAATTATTGACACAGGGATATCGAAAACCGCGTTTAATGTCAACGTTCCGCAAATTTTATGGTCGGTATAATAGTCTTGTTTGCGACTACTCTGTTTCACTAAGTGAAATGTTGAGTTGCCTTTTCGTTGGCGGTTGTTGAGACGTCTGTACCAATTGTGACGAGGATACACTCCTCACGTGTTTCATTGGACTTGACTGTGGACTCACGGCGGGTGTGACCGGTCGACAGGGGATGCTTACTCCTCCATGGCACCTGATCCCACCTCTTGGTTTCCAGAGGTCCGTGTTTGTCCATTTTTACCGGATTTGTATCTATGTCCTGGACATCCTATTGATTTATACTTTGGTATCTGAGATTTTTATATTCAAGACGATCTTTTAGACCACTTTGATAGTATGGTTCATGTGTTTCTAACAACTCGAAATCGATAGGTATGCAAAAACAGTTTCCATAAGCCGCTCCAATTTCATGCATTTCAGTCTTATCACGATTAATTTTTGGAACAGGCCGTGATCCATTAATATTCATGGAGGTAGATTGTATTCCTTGATAAATCATGTTTCGACGTTCCCTCTCAGGGAGCCAAAGATCTTTATACACAAGCCATTTATCTGCATCATCGATGGATAAAATAGTATTGCCTGACATTTTCACCTCTAATTTCTTTACGATATTTCGTCCCAAATTATTAAAAAGACCAACTTTGTCTTGATTTCCTCCATCCACCGATGTCTCGATAGAAAAAGCTATTTTAGTAGATCCCGGAACGATTACGTCATTCTCACCTAAATTAGGAAATCGAACGTTTAACGTTTCGTTTTCTGAAATGGTAGATGGATTATGAGAAATAACAACACTTTGTCGAATTCCTTTCATACCATGAGGGTTCCTCAGCCGACGGTCGGGGTCCATTTTTTCACCGTATATACTCATGTTTTTTAATAATAGATAAAAATATTTGAAAGTTGATAAAATGGCAGAAAATTTGGAATTGTCAGTTTATGATAATGTCACTAGTATCTTTTTTAATGGGTGGTTTATCAACTATCGCCTTAGTTTTAATTTTTTTTAGGATTTATTTCCTTATTTTTACCAATTTTAGAATCGTTCGGGCGATCACTATCTCATTGTTATAGTCTTCAATATGCCTCCCAATCTTCAACATCATATTACTTGGTGCCATATATAATCCTGGATAAAAGACAAAATCAACCTTGCTTTGTGCAAAATTTTATGTTTTTTCATAACGATCTATGTCCGTTGGCAAATCCACAGACCTGTTTATCGCATCTTCCACCAGAACTAAAAATTGTTCTTGAGCGTCTAATCCTGTGGCGCTAGTACTTATTATGGAAGAGCGTGTTTCCGCTTGAGCGCCTAAAATAGCCCAGACATAAGTTCTTATGCTTTCGTCAATTCTTACTGCTCTCGGTAAAGTATACCAATCTATGACTTTGTCTAAAATAAAAGTAGTCCACTTTTCTTGTTGTTGATAGCCTCCTCCAAAAATACTTCCCTTTATTTTCCAATCTATTTGGGGGGTTCGCTCTCTGCATATTCTTTTATAAGCAGATTTATCGACATTATTATCGTTTAAATTAAACTCTGGATCGCTAGGCAACGGACAGGACATTTCTTTCAAAATTCTCCGTATTTGGAAATAAATATGGAATTTAAATAAAGATTTTGACAAAGGATCGCCTGCCATCGTTTTTTCGATGGATACTCCACAACCGCTCGTTGCACACCAAACGGCAAAATTCAGTTGGTTTCTCCAAAAAGTGATAGGTTCGTAATACCACCTTGCTAATAGCTTAAAATTTTAAGCTTTTCTACATTAATGGTTTTCTCCAATTCAGAAGCAAGTTTTTCCATTTCTTTTCGAATAAAGTGAGTGATTTTTTCTATCATCTCAATAAACTTCAGCATTCATACCCTTATGTTCTTCAAAATATTTGAAAGCCACACTATAGTTTTCTACTTGATGCGTATTTTTGTTATGATTTACGAATGCGCCGATTGAAAATAATGGAGGTGTTTGTACAAAGAGATACTTCTTATCATATAAAATAACTATCTTAGTACATTTGTGAGATTTACTAAATGTTTTAATTGATCCCATAGATAATTTACTTTCATAAAATTCTCAAGTTTTATATATGACATCCTCTTTTTTGTTTGATAAGATTTTGTTTACTTCAATTCAATTTTTTTTTCATACAAATCTGCGTTTTTAAAAAAGTTTTGTTGTATAGTAGATTTATAAACATAAAAATGCTTATAAAGCTGTTTTATTCATCATGAACAATTATTTTCTATCTTCGTTGTTTTAAAATTATTAGCCAATCTTTATCTTTATTCCAGTTTCTATGCCGATATTTAAAATTATACATACTCCATATATCTTTATTGGCGAGGGCACCCTGTCAGTGATAATCGTTACAGTACCGGATTCCAAGTCGGACAGAGCCAGAGATGGAACCGACTTGGTCAAAACACTTCACACCCTCAAAGACACCAGCCACAAAGACTTGATAATAGTGACCGCCGTCAATAGGATTACCGGGGAGGACCTGCCAGAAATGACCCTCCAAGTGACTTAACGACTGGCTCGAACTCTCTCTCCAGTAATGTATTTGGTTCATTTCACAGGAAAGATCTTAATATAATTAGCATAAATGTTTGCGGTCTATCTGGAAAACTATGTTGTCCTGAATTTTTAAAAGAAATATCTAATTTTGATATTGTCTGTATAAACGAAACTAAAACTGACAACACAGATGACATAGAAATCGAAGGTTTTAAATGTTTTGTAAAACACAGATGCGAGTTATCTCGCTTTAAATCTGGTGGCATTGCTATATATGTGAAAAATGAAATTTCTAAATATGTGGATGTTATCAAATCTACTAGTAAATATGTACTATGGTTACATGTATCAAAGAATATCGGTCAATTGGATGACAATTTACTTATTGGAGCTGTATATGTACCACCTGAAAATTCAAAATACGTATCACCGGATGTTTTTGAAGAATTAATTGACGAATATATTAGCACATCAAATGAATATAAATATTGTTGTTTGATTGGGGATTTTAATAGTAGAACTGCCATAGAACCAGATTTTGTCGAGTTTGACGAAAATGAAGATGTAAATATTATTGGTAACAGTGTTAACGAACTGGATAGATTGAATATTAAGAGATTACGAGTATCACAAGATTCTAATACTAATCACTTTGGTAAATTACTTTTAGAATTTTGTAAACAGATGAACCTTTTCATTTTGAACGGGAGAATTGGTGATGACTGCTCAGTCGGTAAAACAACCTGTAAAAATGTTAGTGTTATTGACTATTGTATAGCTAATACTAATTTTTTGTCACTTGTTTTGAATTTCCGAGTTCTACCATTTTCTGCTCTTTTATCAGATGTACATAACCAAATTCATGTCATTTTAAACGTAAATAATATAAATGTGCAACATGCCGAAAACAAAGTGTATGCAAAATGAGTCAAATTTTGCTGAAATACCAAAACAATGGGATGATAATATGAAACATAATTTCATCAATGAAATCAATCAGAAACTTCCTGAATTAAATGATATTTGTGATATGTTGGACCAGAAAGAAATTTCAGATGTTGAATTAAATTTTGTGAATGACATTGTACATAGAGTTAATGAAATTTTTATTGATTGTGCGAAAAAATCATTTGGAGTAAGATTGTCTAAGAACCATAATCCTGGAAGACGTTGTGTATTTAAAAAGCCATGGTTTACTAAAGAATGTAAGAATTCACGGCAATGCTATAGAAAATATAAAAGATTGTATAAAAATATGGTAATGTTATATTTCGGGAAGAAATGTATAAGAAAGAGAAAGATTACAAAAATACTCTCAATCGTGCAGTACAAAATCATAAAACTGATACACAGAGAAAACTTAAAGAAATTAGAACGTCCAATCCAAAAGAATATTGGAGAATCATTAATTCTAAAGAGAACAAGAAGAGTGTTACTAATATAAGTCTTGATGAATTGTTGAAATTTTTAAGGATTTAAATACTGATATTAACAATGATGTTCCTGACTATGTATTTTCCGAAGAAGATCTTCGAATTTTATCCAATATTGACACAAATGAATGTATAAATCAACCAATATCATCAAATGAGATTATGCACTGTATTAAATTATTGAAAACAAACAAATCAACAGGGATCGATAACACTGTGAATGAATATATCAAATCAACTGCCAATGTACTTCTACCATTGTATACAAAACTGTTTAATGTAATTTTTGATACTGGTATTTTTCCATCTCAGTGGTTATGTGGTGAAATAAAACAAGGGTGACGAAAAGGAACCGAAAAATTATAGGCCAATTACTTTACTTTGTTGCTTAGGAAAGTTGTTTACTTCTATATTAAATGAAAGACTGAATCTTTATGCTGATGCTGTTGAACTTCTTCTTCAAAATCAAGCCGGATTTCGTAAAAATTATTCTACTTGTGATCATATCTTTTCATTGCATATTCTGTCTGAACTTTTTAAAGGTACAAAGAAGAAATTATATTGTGCATTTGTTGATTTCGAAAAAGCTTTTGACTCTGTTTGGCGAATTGGTCTCTGGAACAAATTATTATATAGTAATATTGATGGTAAATGTTTTAAAATTATTTCCAATATGTATGACGGGATTAAAGCTAGAATAAGACTTAATGGTATTCATTCAGATACATTTCCGTGCCAGTTAGGAGTGAGACAAGGAGAAAATTTGTCACCATTTTTATTCTCTATATATTTTGAATGACCTTTAACAGTTTCTAATGTCAAATGGTGCACTTGGTCTACCAACAATATCTGAAAAATTTGAAAACGAATTGAATATTTATATTAAATTATTTGTAATGCTGTATGCTGACGATACTATTCTTCTTGCTGAATCACCTGAAAGTTTACAAACACAGTTGAATATCTTCTCAGAGTACTCCCATTTATGGCGATTAAGAGTGAATACTGATAAAACTAAAATAATGGTATTTGGTAGTAGAAGAAACCAACATGTTTTTACTTTTAATGGAAATGTTATTGAAGTTGTTGAACATTTTAAATATCTTGGTGTATATTTTTCAAGAAATGGATCATTTACTTATAATATTAAACAGCAACACATTGAGGCTACGAAGGCAACGTACAGCTTACTTAAAAAATGTAGAAATAATCACTTACCAATCGACTGTCAACTTGATCTATTTGACAAAATTATTCAACCTATTTTACTGCACGGCAGCGAAGTATGGGGTTTTTCGAATATAAATTTACTTGAAAAATTACATCTAAAATTTTGTAAATATATCTTGAAAGTAAACAATAGCACACCAAAATTTTATGGTTTATGGGGAATTAGGACGTTATCCAATACTTATTCATATTAAACTAAGAATGATAACTTTCTGGGGAAAACTCGTTAGTTTTAATACGCCAAAACTTTCGAATACATTGTACAATTTTATTTATACAAGAAATTTACCGTGGGTAAGATTTATTAAATCTATTTTACAAGAATGTGGATTGTCATATATTTGGGAAACACAGAACTTTGTTAATATTAAATATCTTAGAAACATTGTATTTAGGTCATTACATGACCAGTTTCTCCAACAGTGGAGAGGTTCAGTATTTAATTCTGCAAAAGGGCTTAATTATAGAATTTTTAAAGAAAATTTAGAGTTTGAGAACTATCTTACTATGTTACCTACAAAACAAGCTCGGCTCCTGTGTAAATTTAGAACTTGCAACTTTTATTTACCGATAGAGACAGGCCGATGGCAAAATATTCCAAGACAAGAACGTAAATGTACTTTATGCAATTTAAATGATATTGGAGACGAGTTTCATTTCCTGTTTAAATGTACTGATAATATAAATTAGTAGAACGAGAAAATCACTTTTACCAAAATATTATTCCGAAAGACCAAACACTTACAAGTTTCACGATTTGTTCAAAACAAAAAATGTAACTTTACTGAGAAATATATGTAAATTTATTGATGTTGTGAAAGAGAGAGTTTGTCCTCCTGGTTAATGTATTAACCAACACTTTCCACGCATGTAATTTAATTTATGTAATTTATTATGACTTTGTATATTTTCTCTACAATGTGTGTATATACGTTTATGAGAATAAACTATTGATTGATTGATTGATTGATTGATTGGAAATACCTAATTCTTTTATCTTAGAAGATGATAATTCGGATAAAGTTTTTAATTTCATGTCAATTATTGGAGGATTGTTTTCTGCTAATTGCTCAAGAGCTAGCTTCCAATCTTTATCACCGTCCCATGGTAGATTTTCGTTATCATATAGAATAGCCCCTTTTTTATCCAATTCTTCGTGACATCGACGACGCTGTTCTAATTGCTATCCAATCTTCATTTTCATCCCATTTTTTATGAGGATATTTAAAATTGAGCATACGCCATAATTTTATATTTCGTACATAAAATTTTCTTAATTGGGAAATACTTAAAAAGTGTGAATTTTTTAATTTTAGAAACTCACATTTCCAGTTTCTATCTACGTCCCATGGATCTTGGTCGTCAAGATAAATATCTTTTAGTTCTTCCCAATATTTTCGTTGTTCTAAAATTATTAACCAATCATTATCTTTGTCCCATTCCTCATGGGGGTGTTTTAAATTATATATACACCATGCATCTTTATTGGATATTTCTAATTCCAATAGATTAGATATTTCTAATTTAATAAATCATTATCTGCCGTTTGTTTAAAATATGACAATTTTTAGAGAAGTAAAATTCAATTTTTTTATAGATCTAAATCATTTGGAGCCTTGTTGTGCGTAGACGGGTTTTTTCGCGAGTGGTTCCGCAGCTCATGAGGGTTTTACTAGTCTACAACCTTAGAGGGAGCTTGATGGCTTAAGGGAGCCGCTCAAGGGATTGTCCGTCCCACGTTTTACTAGTCTACAACCTTAGGGGGAGCTTGTGGCTATTGGTGACTTAGGAGGAGCCATATTTGCTCAAATAGGGGGATTGTTCTGGCTCAGCTAGATACCTCGATCGGCGATCAATTTCTGTTAGGCGTCTTAGAGCTGTGGCGTATGTGTAGCGTGTGTAGTGTGTGTAGGGTGTGTAACTTAAGGCGTAAAGGACCCTATTGCGTCAAAAACAGGGGTGATTGTTCTGGCTCATCTAGAACCTCGATCGGCGATCAATTTCTGAGCCGGAACATGCATTATACAACACACATCTAAGGATCATTTTAAAAAAAGTTAAGGTCATTGGATCAAAGGTCAAGGTCACAGACACTTAAATAAACAGAAAATAAATATGTTTTTTATCAAATTTTAGACATTTTCAACTTCCCAAAAACCATTTGGCCAAATTGAATCAAACTTTACATGCAACATCCTTATGTGAAGCCCCATAAAATTTGCAGATGAAAAGGGGCTAGGACCAAACATGGCTGCCAGGGCTAAAAATGGAACACACGGGTCAGCAGATATTATTAACTTTGTAAAACAAGTGATATACTAATAACTGATCCGGGATTCACAAGAAATCTGACAAATAAGCATTACAATACCAGAAGCTGGGGATCATCTGGATTGTAAATCATCAAACAGTCACAGAATTGAGTGTACCTTGATTAATTTATGTTGGCGAGACAAAGGGGTCATTAAATAAAAAAGGTATCTGGTCATCGATTTGAGGTTAAAAATGGGGGTAACCAGATACTCTATCGGCATTTCAACTCCCTTGACCATTCCATATTGTCTAGGAGAGTGCGTATAATTGAAAAAATATACCACTGGACCAACAATCCCACCTTGAGTACCGGATTTGACAGCTTGGCACTGCATACCCCTATGGATGTAATGATAATATCCAAGGTGTGGGGAATTTGTCGAGTCCACAGTGTGGTAATGTCAGTGTGATACAACTTTTTAATTCAACGTAAGACGAAGTCACGGGCATACGAAAGACCCAACATACATAATGTCACTTTTTCATCAACTTTACCTAATGTTGACAAAAAGGGGGGTCTTCATCACAATCGCAGCAAACACTATTCTATTCCTTTTAGACATCTTAATGAACTTTTTTTCAGGAAGCAAGAATGAACCTGCATACGGATTCTTCAACCCGGGAATACATTCTGAACTCCGATATAATGGACTAGGTCATCACAAACTGTTCAAGCCTACGCGCGTTACTAGCGATGACTGTTCTGGACAGACACATCTTTTCATTAAACTTAAATTTACAAATAAAGGTGTAGACGCTTCAAACATTTGCAGTGTTCTAAATTTCAAAAAAAGACAGTCCTGTGTTCCGCCATATTTTGAATTGAAGACCACGACTTGCATTTCATATAGCTATACATCCAGCATCGCATCCATGCTATTCAATTACAAACAAGATTTGCAGTGCCTCAGTCTAATTAAAAACCGATCTATTACCGCTCTCATTTTCTGATGTGTCACGCAGAGGATCTAACGCAATCCGCTATGGGGTCACATGCGGGTGACCTCTAGTAGATGTGTAATGTTCAACCAATAAAAATGCGACTTGCAAAAATTAATCCCATCAGAATATGTTTTGTGAATCGAACCCATCCAGGGTTATGAATTCTGTACTGCCGTAGTTGTTTGCTCAGTGTTCTTTATAATGTTAAAAATGTTTAC